>CM055277.1:36598579-36910243 GCA_029237695.1 Conchocele bisecta
ATTTTGAACTTCTTGAAGCCCATATGCCTTATTATCAATCTGGTTTGGGTGATAGGCTCGAATATGAACTTACATTTAATGATTATTCAAGGGTAATAATAGCCACAGGTGACTTAGCTGCTAATTATGAAATTAATAATATAAGTTTAGAATTTGATATGGTCACAGAGCCTAATTTAGCAACAATGGTAAAAAATCAATATATGGGACAAATGTCAATTTTGTATGATAGAATTCTTCGTCACCGAAAGATAACTAAAATAAAAGTGATTCTATATGGAATATAAATTTGAATACCCCTGCTAGGTCCATGAAGGGAATTTTAATGGTATTTGAAGAACAATCAACACCTTTTTCAAGAAAAAATGTGAAAAAATTCTATAATCCGAAAATAAATAATGTTGAAGTAACAATTGAGGGTGTGCCTAATCAACTATACAGTCAAGGGATGAAAGCATATAATATGTGGGATGAAATACGCAAACACTTTGCCGGTGGAGATATTAATGATCCGATAGTGAACGCGTCAGTAAAGAATTTAATGTGTCCAGTGTGACAATTGGCAAATATCTTACAAAACATGCACTCTGGCTTGACTTAAGAACAACAGATGATAATAGTTTACATGGGAATGGACGGAGACTAGAAAATGCGAGTGAAGGTATTACAATCAGATTACTAAAGAATGCTGAAGCTGCAAGTGCAATACATATATATTTATTTATAATTCAAGATGCCCAACTAAATATAGAAAATGGAAGATTTGTATCGGTGTTATATTGATTTACCAAAGTATGCACATAGTGCAATTGTTTGTGGTCAAACAGGATGTGGGAAAACAGAATTTGTTTTAGGCTTATTAGAGCTTTCACAACAAGGAGGTTATAAAGGTTTTTTCGATAATACAATTATACTTTGTCCAACTGTAGCATGGAACAAGGCTTATAAAAACAGAAGTTGGATAAGGGATGTACGCCGACCAATCGATAAAAAAATAACGATTGTTAATCCAGTTGGTAATAATGGCGAAGAGAAGCTGCAAGATCTGTTAAGATTATTTTTTAATAAATATGCTGGAAGCCCAACATTATATATCATTGATGACTGTTCAGCTACAAAGCAATTAACAAAGAAAAAAGATATGTTGTCACAGCTCGCATTCTCTGGACGACATGCAGAGCAAAGCGTTTGGGTTATATCACAGAGATATAATTCAGTATTAAAAGACTTAAGAGAACAGACAAAATGGCTGTGTATGTTTTATACGAAAGACAGAGATAGTTTTGAGGACTGTTTGAGAGAAAATGATGTTATTTCGACACTAGAGGAAAGAAACAAAATAAGAAAGAGTTATCGAAAACAAAACATTCTAAGTTGCTTATTAGAACTGATCAACCTACTGGTTATAAGTTGCTTAAGTAATGCTTAGTATTACTTAGTATTACTTAATATTTCTTATTTTGCTTATTTTACTGATTTTAACTTGATTTAAACTTGATTTAACTTGATTTAGCTGAGCAATTCATAGATACCAATGTTAAGAATTGTTCAACAAATAGGTATTGCTTAACAATGTTGAGTTGTTCTAAGCAAATTTAACTTAAACAATTGTATGAATATATGAAATGTTTGAGATATTGATATTCATACAATTATTGATTATTATATTTGGATCGGGTTGGGTTTATTTTAAATTAAAATTATATATTATGCAAAATAAAAATGAATTGTGAGGAACTTATAGAACAACTAAGTGATGATAAAGTATCCAATGATAGTGTTGTAGGTGAAGTAAATAATGATCACTTAAAACAAAACAACGTTATCTTCGATTATTTCAGGTGGGAAATCTGTTCAATATTTGGGTAATAAAGATATAACTATTTCACAACTAGAAGAGTTGTCAAATGAACAAATATTAAAATTGTATAACAGATATGAAAGTAGATTGGGTGCTTCAATTGACGAAAACTCTTGGTAATACTATTTTTGAATATGTATGCTCTAGCTGTAGGTAATATCTTGCCTATACCAGCAGGAAATCATGATAAACTCGTAGCTGAATTTAGAAGGAGATCCATTTGTTGACCATGCATTGACTAGTACTTGTTGTGAGTTGTATTTTAGGTTTGGAGCATTTCTGGCACCTATTACTGCAGCAATAACAACACAAAATATTGTCAATTTAAAAAATATAAATGATATAATAAAAATAATGGAAACGGAGAACACACAACAGATTCCTGATGAAGAAATTCCAGAACGAAAAGAGGAGATTAAACAAAGTAACAGCAAAGAATCCAAAGAGGGTTGAAGCTGGTAAAAAGGGTGCTGCTGCTAGAAAAGCCAAACAAGAAAGTCTATTACATATGGTACATAAGAAAAAAGTAGATATACAACCTGAAGAACCAGTTATAGTGAAAGTCTATAAAACCTCGAATATATATATTTTGTAGTGGCAGTGAGTTTAGTTGGTGGGTTTGTGTTTGGCTATAAATTGTTAAATCGAAATAAAATTGAAACAAAAGAACCTGAAATGCCTAGTGTAAAACACAATCCTCATCTTATGGAGTAAACAATTAATTAAATTAAATTAAATTTATTATTAAGTAAAATAAAAAAAGATGACGGCAATTAATACAGATGGAAAGATAATAGGAAATCTTGCATATCATGCTGCTGTAATAACGGCGCTTGAAATCGGATATGCGCAGATAATGAATAAAATTATAAGACAGGCGGTGCCAAAACTGCAACTTGATGGTTATAATATGGCTATGTTAATGTTGGATACTGGACTTCCTATTGCTACGAGAGATATGCTTGTTAAACAAGGTATAATTCCTGATAATATTTTTAAGTAATAAAATTAGTATATAAACAAAATGTCTGGAATAGCTATGATGGTTGGCGGTGCTTTGGTTAACGCATTGGCGTTTACAGGGAGTAATTTCTTATTCAGTTCATTGGGGAATAATTCTGCGATTGAAGAACGCAAAAGGCATGATAATGCCGTAGAGCAATTACAAAAGGCACAGGCACAGTGGGCAGAAAAAAGAACAGAGAGATTAGACTGGATTAATAATGAAATTAGAAAGCAGAACCACGCTGCTAAGACTTTTGAGGATGTAGATGAAGCTATTAGGGAGTATAATGCTGTTACAGCGCCGGTGACAGGTGCGCAACAATTACAGTCATTTGGGGGGGAACCGGTACTGAGCGATTATTATACACCCTCACAGAGTCAAAAGGATAGAGAAATTGTGTTTATTGTTGGTGGGATAGCGTTAGTCGGTGTAATTTCATACAAAATGCTTTGAGTGTAATTTAAAAAAAATAGGTCACTGGGTATGTGCCTCCAACTTGGCCCCTATACTACTTTTTTCTTTTTTTCTATTTTATACTCTGTTTTTATTGTTTTTCAACTGTAATCACTCCAAAAGAGAATTGGATTGGAAGAAAGCTTACATAGACCATCTCCCTACAAGGTGGGCAGTCACATGTACCATTTGTTAATGCATGGCGGCCATATTGGATTTTTTCATATCATAATGATGGTTATACTGCCAAATCAAGCTTATACTCAAACATTAAATCAATATATCAAATGAAAGACTATTTGTATCACCGTTTTGAGTTAATATAGATTTTTCTGTTGAAATGATTGAATATGTCCGCGGACATATTCGCTCGTGTGGACATATTCGTGTACATATAAATATCTGCTATCTGGCTACTCTAATGTCTGACAATAGGTACCTTATGACATTTTGAATACAGTATACGTCCCGATAATGCAGCCCAGCCACATAGTTTCGCTACCATCGGGTTAGTGGGATTCTTTTGCGAATGAATATCTAACAGTGTAGCCCCTGATGGAGAGGGGCTAAAAAAAACAATACTACATGGCCCTATTCCCATGAACAATGAACAGGTACCCCCTTTTCCGTAGGTATGAGCTTATGAAAGGTCGACCCTTTAGCTGTTAAAAAGCACGACGTCGTGGCTTTTTATCAATATGACTAGCCAGTAGTCAGTAATTGTGATATAGCGGTTTCGTGGTTCATTGTACATATTTGGCTTAAAATTATAGTTTTCGTACAAAACACCTATAGTCTTGTACAGCAAGCATTGTTTTGATAAATTCCTAATCTCAAGGGCTGAGAAGTTTACAATTGAGATTATATTGTAAGATTTTCATATAAAAGTACAAAAATACCAAACTATATAGTAGTTTGGTATTTTTATATATTTAAACTTCTAACCACAGAGACTGGGAAAGCTAAAACTGAGATTATATTGCAGGAGCCCCATATTCTATATATATCAGCTTGTTTCATAATTGTATCCCCCGGACTCCGTCGGGGGATACTATGGAGTTGACAGCGCGCCGCGTCCGCGTACATTGAAAATATTGTGGCATTATGTGGACCTGTGCAGATATATGTAGATAAATATAGGACTATTAAAAAAAAATTCTGGGCTCCAGTAGCAAGCATTATTATTTTTAAATTTTTTTTTTACATTTTTTTTTTTTCATTTTTTTTTTCAAATTATTTTTCAATTTTTGTCTGGTAGCATAAGGTCGTAAGTACTATATACAGACTATTCACCTGTGCATGTGCTAGCATGTGCAACTGACCACTGACCACTTACAGGTAATTTATACAATTAAATGATTATATTACATTTCCGTAAACTGTGTTGAAAATATTGTGGCAATATGTGGACCTGTGTATATATGATATGTAGATACATATAGGACTATTAAAAAACATTCTGGGCTCCAGTAGGGAGCATTATTCTTTTATTTTTTTTAAATTTAATTTTTATTTTCCATTATTTATTTTACATTCTTTTTCAATTTTTTAACTGACCACTAACTTATTACAGGTAATTTATACAGGTACATTATATTACATTTCCGTAAACTGTGTTGACAATATTGTGGCAGTATGTGGACCTGTGCAGATATATGTAGATAAATATAGGACTATTAACAAAAATTCTGGGCTCAAGTAGCGAGCATTATTATTTTTATTTTTTTTGTATATTACATTTCCGTAAACTGTGTTGAAAATATTGTGGCATTATGTGGACCTGTGCAGATATATGTAGATAAATATAGGACTATTAAAAAAATTCTGGGCTCCAGTAGCAAGCATTATTATTTTTAATTTTTAAACTTTTTTTTTCCATTTATTTTTTTCCTTTTTCTTTTTCAAATTCTTTTTCAATTTTTGTCTAGTAGCATAAGGTCGTAAGTGCTATATACAGACTATTATCATATAATAAAACAATTATTGACTAGTGAGCCATAGAATATAAGCTGATATTCTATGGCTCACTAGTCAATAATTGTATAATATGTTTGGGCCAGTGAAAATTGCTTTCGGGCCCAGGCTCGAGGTCAAGGCGGGACAAGGCGAGGCATCTGATTCCGCGGAATTCTTGTTTACTTAATCTCCCTTTGTTGTTTCGTGCTCTGATTTTGTATCCAGAGCATAACTCGAACACCCTTTGGAATATTGTTATGCCCCACCACGATAGTGGAGGGGGCATTTAGTGTTGCCCTTGTCCGTCCGTCCTTCGCCGTCCGTGTCCCGTCCGCCGTCCCGTCCCTCCGTCCGTCCTCCGTCCGTCCGTCCGTCCGTCCGTCCGTCCCGTCCGTCCGTCCGTCCGTCCGTCCGTCCGTCCGTCACACACGAATGGGTACTTGTTGTAAGCGTACGGGGATCTTATTGGGTAGGGTTAGGATAGTGTTGGGTACTCTTGTTGGGTATTTTTATACAGTAAAAACCCAACAAGTATTCATTCGTAGGAACGTGCGTCCCGTCCTCCCGTCCGTCCGTCCGTCCGTCACAAAACTTTAACACTCGGGTAAATGTCTCGTAATTTGTTCATCCTTCGACCGATCTGCTTCATATTTCATATACACATTTCTCTGATGGTTCACTACCGCCCTGTGCCAAATCCACGTTCGTCCTGCCCCCGCCAAGCCCAGTGTCAAGGTCACATACTTGGTGCTTCAAAAACTTTAACGCTCGTGTTAATATCTTATAATTTCTGTTTTCTTTCACGGATCAGCTTCATATTTCATATACGCATCTAGTTTATTAAACTTCACACATGCATAGAAGACGACCCAAAGGTGTGTCGCACGTAAGAATGACAACTCTTGCGTCGTTAATTTCTTAGTTATCTCCCTTTGTTGTTTCGTGCACTGATTTCGTGTCTGGAGCATAACTCGAACACCCTTTGGAATATTTTCATGAAACTTCACACATGCATAGACCACAACCCTAAAGGTGTGTCACGCAAGAATGACAACTCTTGCATCACTAATTTTTTAGTTATCTCCCTTTGTTTTTTCCGTCACTGATTTTGTCTCCGGAGCATAACTCGAACACCCTTTTTTCAAACTACTTGTGTATCTGGGAGGGGGATGCACATGCGCTTGTCGACAAGCGTCCATTTCTAGTTTTATTTGTTATTTGTGCATATCCTATCTCCAAAGCTGTAGAACAGCAGCGTGGTATACAAGATTTCCAATTATTTTACCGTCGGTATTGATCGTTGTCATTATTTTTGTCTCGCCCGCGAAACGGAAAGCGAGACATAGGTTTTGCTTTTCCGGCGTCGTCGTCGGCGTCGTCGTCATCATTCAATGTTAAGTTTTCGTGTTACGGTCATTACTTCAACACCTTATCAGCTAGTCATCAAACTTTATACATACCTCTACTATGATATGTAGATGAATATAGGACTATTAAAAAAAATTCCGGGCTCCAGGGTCAAGGTCAAACTCTATTTCTTTCTATGCTACAAACTGAACATTAATGCATGAAGACCCGTTTTCTCGTGCGCTCTGTACACCTTACCTGTAGAGAGAACACCTACCTCTCCAGTTGAACACTTCTGCATGTGCAAGCATGTGCAAATTTCCAGCTTGACCACTAAATGTCCAGCTAAATTATTACAGGTAATTTATACAGGTAAATTATTATACCTGGGTATTACATTTCCGTAAACTATGTTGACAATATTGTGGCAATATGTGGACCTGTGCAGATATGATATGTATATAAATATAGGACTATTATAAAAATGCTGGGCTCCAGTAGCGAGCATTATTTTTTGTTAATTTTTAAACTTTGTTTTTTTTATTTTTTTTTCCATTTTTAGCCAGGTTTTTTTGAGAAAAAAAATCATTTTAATTATTTTTTTTAACTTTTTTTCCATTTTTAGCCAGGTTTTTTTGGGAAAGCCAGGCGGGCGGGCGGCGTCCACAATCAATGTTAAGTTTTCCAGTCCATTTCTTTGTTACTGTAACACATAGGACCAACAAACTTTCACAGCTTCATAACCAAGGGGTGCCCACCACATATCACTATCCAACATGTTACCTTTTTGAACTTGACCCATTTTTTCCGCGCAGTCAATGTTAACTTTTCGCGTTTACAATGTTAAGTTTTCGTGTTTAAGTCCATTTATTTGGTACTGTACCACTTAGGACCACCAAACTTTCACAGCTTCATAACCAAGGGGTGCCCACCACATACAACTATCCAACATGTGACCATTTTTTTTACCTTCACCTATTATTTCTACGTAATTGACTTAGCCATTTTCAACGTTAACTTTAACGTACGTCTGGTTAAAGTTTTTTGGTTAAAGCTTTTCGTTATACTATATCTCTGCAACTTCTTCGCCGATTATCTTGAAACTTTACATGGGTGTTTATCATCATCCATATTTTCATTCTACCCCCCAACCGTGCGGCCCCTGTGCCCAATGTCAAGGTCAAATTACTTTGATTTGTGTGTGTACTATATCTCTGCAACTGCTTCACCCATTACCTTGATACTTCACATGGGTGTTTATCATCATTGTCGCGCCCGCTTGCGGAAAGCGCGATATAGTCGGCATTTTGGCATACGTCCGTCCGTCCGTCCGTCCGTGTGTCCGGTTAAAGTTTTTCCATCTACTATATCTCTTTTTTTAGTGTCCATGCCTCGCCCCAAGGCGCGACATGCAGGCCACGGCCATCTAGTCTACAAAAAGTGGCCAACTTTCTTGTTTTTTTTTTCTCAAATTCTTTTTCCATTTTTAGCCAGGTTTTTTGAAAAAAATTCCAGGCTAATGGATTGGCGAAAGCCGGGCGGGCGGGCGGGCGGGCAGGTGGGCAGCGGGCTGCGGGCGGCGTCCACAATCAATGTTAAGTTTTCGTGTTTGAGTCCATTTCTTTGTTACTGTACCACCTAGGACCACCAAACGTTCACAGCTTCATAATCAAGGGGTGCCCACCACATATCACTATCCAACATGTTACTTTTTTAGCCAGGTTTTTTGAAAAAAAATCCAGGCTATTTGATTGGCGAAAGCCGGCCGGGCGGGCGGCGGGCGGCGGGCGGGCGGCGTCCACAATCAATGTTAAGTTTTCGTGTTTAAGTCCATTTCTTTGTTACTGTACCACCTAGGACCACCAAACTTTCACAGCTTCATAATCAAGGGGTACCCACCACATATTACTATCCAACATGTTACTTTTTTTTTAACTTGACCCATTTTTTCCGCGCAGTCGACAGCCATTTTCAATGTTAAGTTTTCGCGTTTACAATGTTAAGTTTTCGTGTTTGAGTCCATTTCTTTGTTACTGTACCACCTAGGACCACCAAACTTTCACAGCTTCATAATCAAGGGGTGCCCATCACATATCACTATCCAACATGTTACTTTTTTTGAACTTGACCCATTTTTTTCGCGCAGTGGACTTAGCCATTTTCAATGTTAAGTTTTCGCGTTTACAATGTTAAGTTTTCGTGTTTTATGTCCATTTCTTTGGTACTGTACCACCTAGGACCACCAAACTTTCACAGCTTCATAACCAAGGGGTGCCTACCTCATACAACTATCCAACATGTGACCATTTTTTTACCTTCACCTATTATTTCTACGTAATTGACTTAGCCATTTTCAACGTTAACTTTTTAACGTACGTCTGGTTAAATATTTTGGTTAAAACTTTTCCGTTATACTATATCTCTGCAACTGCTTCGCCCATTACCTTGAAACTTTACATGGGTGTTTATCATCATCCATATTTTCATTCTAACCCCCAACGTGCGGCCCCTGTGCCCAATGTCAAGGTCAAATTACTTTGATTTTTTTTGTTAAAGTTTTTTCATGTACTATATCTCTGTAACTGCTTCACCCATTACCTTGATACTTCACATGGGTGTTTATCATCATTGTCGCACCCGCTTGCGGAAAACGCGATATCGTCGGCATTTTGGCATACGTCCGTCCGTCCGTCCGTCCGTCCGTACGTCCGTACGTCCGTGTGTCCGGTTAAAGTTTTTTCGTTAAAGTTTTTCCATCTACTATATCTATTTTTTTAGTGTCCTCGCCACAAGGTGCGACGTGCAGGCCACGGCCATCTAGTCTACAACAAGTGGGTATAATTATGTTATCCAAGTGTCTATGCTTGGAAAAAACCTGGCCTTCGTGGCTTTGCCTCCTTTCTTGTTGTCTAGTAGCATAAGGTCGTAAGTGCTATATACCGACTATTATCATATACTAAAACAATTATTGAATAGTGAGCCATAGAATATAATCAGATATTCTATGGCTCACTAGTCAATAATTGTATGATATGTTCGGGCTATTGAAAATTGCTTTCTGGCCCAGGCTCGAGGACAAGGCGAGACATTTGATTCCGCTGAATTCTTGTTTTATTAATATAATAATTAAATGTTCAATTTAATCCATATCGTGTGGATTAACTGTAGGCATTTCATTAACTGTATGCGTTTTAGGTTTCTTATCATTAACTGTAGAGGATTGCCAAAATTTCCACCCAAGAAAAGCACCAGCTGTTAACCCTATTCCCGCCAACAAATATGACAAATTTGATTTTGTTTTATAGACAATGACTCTGACGGGTTCATCGTCAGGTGTTATATCTTCTTTTTTCTTATGTAATATTTGTATTAGACTTTCTTGTTTGGCATTACGCACAACCGCACCCTTTTTGACGACTTCCACCCGTTTTGGAGTCTGTGTTACTTGTGTAATCGTCTCTTTGGCTCTTCTTCTTCGGATATCTGTTGTTCTCCATTGTTTATATTTATATCTTTCATATTTTTAAATTGACAATATTTAATTGTTGTAATCATTGTAGTAATGGGTGCCAGAAATGCACCGAACTTAAAGTATAACTCGCAGCAAGTCGTAGTTACAGCAGATAACTAGCATGCTTTGATTTTCTTCAGGTATAGGTAGAACTTTACCAGCTATCATAGCATGCACATTTAATAATAGTATTTCCAAGTGTTTTTTGTCATTGACGCATCTAGCTTAGCTTCATATCTGTTGTTGTACAGTTTTAGAACTTGTTCATTCGGCATATCATGCAGCTGCGAAATACTTATATCTTTACCCAGATACTGAATAGATTTCCCCCCCTGAAATAATTTAAGATAACCGTTGTTTTATGTGGTGGTCTATAATGGCTTCATTATCAGTACTCCCATCATCAATTAATTTCTCAATAAGCTCGTCACATTCCATTTTTATGCCCCATCACGATAGTGGAGGGGGCATTTAGTGTTACCCGTGTCCGTCCGTCCTGTCCCGTCCGGCCGGCGGGCCGGCCGGCTGTCCGTACGTCCGGGCCAACGTCCGGGGGTTTGAGAGCTTAGGGGCGGGGTTAGGAACAAAATATTCCTTTGTAATATTCCGTAAGCTCATAAACTCTATTGTTGTTTAGGGGCTTTTTCATTGTTCTTCAAACAATGGAAATACCCCATAAACCCAAAATGTTGGAACGTCCTTCCGTCCGTCCGTCCGTCCGTCCGGGCACACATTAGGGTACTTATGGGGTACGGGGCGTGGCCTAAGACAATAGAAGACAATGGAACTTATTCCGTACCCCGTAAGCCTATTGTGTCTTACGGGGTATTTCCTTTGATCTTTTATATAGCAAGTACCCACTAAGGTTCGAAATGTTCGTCCGTCCGTCCGTCCGTCCGTCCGTCCGGGCACACATTAGGGTACTTATGTGGCTAGCCCCACAGGGTTATGGACTTAGTAAAGGATAGGGTTGATTACAATTAGCCACCTAAAAAATCCCTTTATGTGGCTAAAAATCGTTTTATGTGGCTAATATTTAACATGTGATAAGCCACATAAGTATTCCATTTGTAAGAACGTCCGTCCGTCCGTCCGTCCGTCCAGTCCGTCACAAAACGTTAACGCTCGTGTAAATGTCTCATAATGTCTTCATCCTTCGACCGATCTGCTTCATATTTCATATACACATTGCTCTAATGGTTCTCTACCGCCCTATGCCAAATCCACGTTCGTCCTACCCCCGCCAAGCCCAGGGTCAATGTCACATACTTGGTGCTTCAAAAACTTTAACGCTCGGGTAAATATCTTATAATTTATGTTCCCTTTCATGGATCAACTTAATATACGCATTGCTCTAATGGTCCTCTACTGCCCTGTGCCAAATCCACGTTCGTCCTGCCCCCGCCAAGCACAGGGTCAAGGTCACATACTTAGTGCTTCAAAAACTTTAACGCTCAGGTAAATATCTCATACTTTCTGTTTTCTTTCACGGATCAGCTTCATACTTCATATACGCATTGCTCTAATGGTCCTCTACCACCCTGTGCCAAATCCACGTTTGTCTTGCCCCTGCCAAGCCCATGGTTAAGGTCATATACTTGGTGCTTCAAAAACTTTAACGCTCGGGTAAATATCTTATAATGTGTTCCCTTTCACGGATCAGCTTCATACTTCATATACACATTGCTCTAATGGTCCTCTACTGCCCTGTGCCAAATTCACGTTCGTCCTGCCCCCGCCATGCCCAGGGTCAAGGTCACATACTTGGTGCTTCAAAAACTTTAACGCTGAGGTAAACAAAAGTTTTTACTTGGAATTTGGCCTCATTCATTATCAAAGCGATATGTGGGGCATCCGTGTTCTATGAACACATTTTCTAGTTTATTATGTAATATGTTTTTAATTTTAAAATAAACCCAAACACAGCCAAGTATAATAATCAATACCTCTATAAATATCAATATAACAAACATTCTTTCTATTACTACTCTTTAAGTGAAAATTTAGCTTAAGATTACTCAGTATTACTTATTTGCTAAGGAGTTAAGCTAAGCTAAGCGAAAACAAGCTAAAACAAGCAGAATAAGCAATACTAAGTAATACTAAGCAATCTTCAGCATTATTTAAGTCATTTATAACCAGTAGTTTGATCAGTTCTAATAAGCAATTTAGAATGTTTTGTTTTCGATAACTCTTTCCTTATTTTGTTTCTTTCCTCCAGGGTTGGAGTAACATCATTTTCTCTCAAACAGTTCTCAAAACTATCTCTATCCTCCGTATAAAACATACACAGCCATTTTGTCTGTTCTCTTAAGTCTTTTAAGACTGAATTATATATCTGTGATAACGCTTTGCTCTGCATCTCGCCCAGAAAATGCGAGCTGTGACAGCATATATGTTTTCTTAGTTATTTGCTTTATAGATGAAGTCATCAATTATATATAATGTAGGATTTCCAGCATATTTATTACAAAATATTCTTAACAGTTCTTGCAACATCTCACCATTACAACTAACTGGATTAACTATCTTTATTTTTGTATCGATCGGGTGTCGTACATCACCTATCCAAGTTCTGTTTTTATAAGCCTTGATCCATACTATAGTTGGACAAAAGATAACTATATTATCAAATACTCCAGCATATCCACCTTGTTGCTGTGAAATCTCAAGTAGGTCAAGGACAAATTCCGTTTTACCACATCTGGTTTGACCGCAGATAATAGCACTTTGGCAAATCAATAAAACGCCGATACATATCTTCCATTTTCTATATTTAGTTGCGCATTTTGGATTATAAATACATATATATTTACGGCACCAGCCTCTTTGGCTGCTTTAGTAATCTAAATTGTGATACCCTCACTTGTATTTCCTATTCTCCGTCCATTTCCATGTAAACTATTATCGTCTGTCGTTCTTAAGTCAAGCCAGACGCCATATTTTGTTGTAAGATAGCCCCCAATTGCTACACTGGACACATGCAATTCTTTACTAATACCGTTCACTATTGAATCATTAATATGCCCACCAGCAAACTGTTTGCGTATTTCATCCGATATACTCTCGGATTATAGAACATTTCACTGTCTCTTGCAAAATATGCTGTTGGTTCTTCAAATAACATTACAATTCGCTTCATATAACGGGCGGGTGTATTCAAATTTATATTCCATAAAGTATCACTCTTATCTTTCACAATCTTTCTATGGCGAAGAATTCTATCATATAATATTGGCATTTGTCCCATATATTGATTTCTCACCATTGTTGCCAGATTAGGCTCAGTGACCATATCAAATTCTAAACGTATATTGTTAATTTCCTAATTATGCCACCAGGTTTCGAAGAAACGGGTGGCATATAGTGTTTGGACCGTCTGTCCGTCTGTCCGTCTGTCCGTCCGTCTGTCTGTCTGTCCGTCCGTCCGTCACACTTTTCGGTTAACCACTTTGTCACAGTTTCTCAAACTGGCCATAGCATCTACATAAGTTGCTTAATCGCTTCAATACTTCAACACTTGATTCATTGGTATGTGTGCCACACCTGCCTTTTCATAATTTATATGACCTTCGCCTTTTGACCTTCACCAGGTTACTTAAATCACTTAACAATTTTGGTTAACCAGTTCGTCACAGTTTCTCAAACTGGCCATATCATCTACATAAGTTGCTCAATCGCTTCAATGCTTCAACACTTCATTCATTGGTATGTGTGCCACACATGCCTTTTCATAATTTATATCACCTTCGCCTTTTGACCTTCACCAGGTTACTTAAATCACTTAACAATTTTGGTTAACCAGTTCGTCACAGTTTCTCAAACTGGCCATATCATCTACATAAGTTGCTCAATCGCTTCAATACTTCAACACTTCATTCATTGGTATGTGTGCCACACATGCCTTTTCATAATTTATATCACCTTCGCCTTTTCACCTTCACCAGGTTACTTAAATCACTTAACAATTTTGGTTAACCAGTTCGTCACAGTTTCTCAAACTGGCCATATCATCTACATAAGTTGCTTAATCGCTTCAATACTTCAACACTTCATTCATTGGTATGTGTGCCACACCTGCCTTTTCATAATTTATATCACCTTCGCCTTTTGACCTTCACCAGGTTACTTAAATGACTTAACAATTTTGGTTAACCAGTTCGTCACAGTTTCTCAAACTGGCCATATCATCTACATAAGTTGATTAATCGCTTCAATACTTCAACACTTCATTCATTGGTATGTGTGCCACACCTGCCTTTTCATAATTTATATCACCTTCGCCTTTTCACCTTCACCAGGTTACTTAAACGACTTAACAATTTTGGTTAACCAGTTCGTCACAGTTTCTCAAACTGGCCATATCATCTATATAAGTTGCTTAATCGCTTCAATACTTCACACTTATTCATTGGTATGTGTGCCACACCTGCCTTTTCATAATTTATATCACCTTCGCCTTTTGACCTTCACCAGGTTACTTAAATGACTTAACAATTTTGGTTAACCAGTTCGTCACAGTTTCTCAAACTGGCCATATTATCTACATAAGTTGATTAATCGCTTCAATACTTCAACACTTCATTCATTGATATGTGTGCTACACCTGCCTTTACATAATTTATATCACCTTCGCCTTTTGACCTTCACCAGGTTACTTAAATCACTTAACAATTTTGGTTAACCAGTTCGTCACAGTTTCTCAAACTGGCCATATCATCTACATAAGTTGCTTAATCGCTTCAATACTTCAACACTTCATTCATTGGTATGTGTGCCACACCTGCCTTTTCATAATTTATATGACCTTCGCCTTTTGACCTTCACCAGGTTACTTAAATGACTTAACCACTTTGTCACAGTTTCTCAAATATGCTGCAGGTGGCATCCGCGTTCGACAGACGCATTTCTTGTTAGCATTCAAATCACCTGTAGCTATTATGACCCTTGAATAATCATTAAATGTAAGTTCATATTCGAGTATGTCACCTAAACCAGATTGATAATATGGTATATGAGCTTCAAGAAGTTCAAAATATAATGGTATATAGAACCGGTTCCTAAATGTGTCTGAAATAGCTTGTAGAACTAGCATTTGCTGCTCCAGTTCTTAATTTGGTTACATTTGATGATGTACTGTCATCTATACATTGATATACCAATTTATTTCGTTCTGGTAGTGTTTTCCATAGGTCACGATAAATGTAATAAACATCTGAATCGTCAATTGACATAATTTCATTACCAGATATTTTAATAGTTGTTTTCTTGATATCGCACGGCCAAGATTTTGAACAACTCTGCGATCGTCATCGGTTGATGTTAATGCAATTGTAAAAGCTAAACGAACTGTCCCGGGCATAATCAAATCGTTTGGTCCTGAATTTGGAAAGCGAACTAAAAGCTGATGATGTTGATCAATTGTAGATGGATTATTTGTTATTGTAATTGATTGCCTTATACATTTCACTCCCAACGGTTCTCTTAAATGTCTGTAAGGACTAAGTTTTCTACCATATGTAGTCATGTTTATACGCCCGTTTGAAAAACGGGACGTATGTATTCATCTTGTACGGACGGGCGGGCACAGCTTGTCCACGCAATAACTAGAGTTATACTTGACGGATTGTAACCAAATTCGGTATACATGTTTATCACGGCAAGACGAAGAAGTCTATTGAATTTCATAAATTTCCGATTACTTATCTCGCCATGGCGGCCATTTTTATTTTTCGCACTCCGTATCCTTGTCCACGCAGTAACTAAAGTTCTACTTCACCGCTCATAACCAAATTCGGTATACATGTTTATCACGGCAAGACGAAGAAGCCTATTTGTTTTGAAAAATTTCCGATGACTTATCTCGCCTTGGCGGCCATTTTTATTTGTTGCACTGCATCCTTGTCCACGCAATAACTAAAATTCTACTTCACCGATCATAACCAAAAGTCGGCATACATGTTTATCACGTCATTGGCAGCTATTTTTAATTTTCTAATTCTGTATCCTTGTCCACGCAATAAGTCAAGTTATACTTGACGGATCGTGACCAAATTCAATCTACATGTTTATCACGGCAAGAACCCTATTAATTTTCAGTGAGTTATCTCCCCTTGTTAACTGGCCTTGCCTCGTCTGGCGTATATTGTGACCTTCGGCACTCTTGTTTATTTATGTATTTACATTACATTAATACATAAATAAATAATGGCTGAATATATGGTGGAGAAGGAGACTTTATGCATTATGATAATGAGACGTATGACCCTGATGATACTACAATGAGCACCAGTGAAACTATGATAGATGCGCCAACTGTTCAAATGGAACAAAGAACTCACGAGAGGGAACGGTCTCAACGATCAAGGGTAATATAACTATTTAAAGATCAATTTAAAAACAGGTTTGGAATATCGGATCAGGATTTTGAGTTAATGACACCAGAACTGCACATTGCCGATAAAACATTGTACTGGAATGATGTACAAATAAGTCGTAAAGGAAATGTCAATCAATTGTTAATATCATTTTCTAGAGATAGAGGGAAGGGAGATTTTAAACGGTTGGCATCACATATACACCAAGTACTATATCTGAACTTAATGAGGAATCTAAGCAATTTAATGATAATACAAGAGTAATCGAAAATATAGAAATGAAACAGAAACATCAGTAAAAGAAATCATTGACACATTAAAAAAAGATACATCAACAGGGATTACTGGTGATTTTGAAACGTTACTGAGAGAACTTAAAGCTTTAAACAAAGCCCTACAAGAAACAGGGCTCTCTGATTAATAATATATCCAAACTGGATGAGCTTGATGAAATAAAAAAATCCGACCAACTAAGACTGTCAGCTGCAATAACATTAGATGCTGAAAATCCAGAGGCACAGCAAATAGAAAAACAAATTGCAGATATTGAATCTGAGCGCGAAGATCGTCTTGAAGTTATATCAAATGATAAGGAAACATGAAGAACCCAAATAAATAGAATAAAAAGTACAATCGAAAGAGTATTACACAAATATAAATATTAAAAGAGAGACTAAAACACTCTTCAAAGAACAGGGAATACCAATAGTTTCAGTTATAACCGCTATTGGATTTATAATTTCCACTCTAATTTTAAGAGTTATCTAGAACAAAACTGGTCCAGGCATTGGTGATATCAACTTTATGCTGGATATAATCATTCTCATTAAAGAATGGTGCATTGGCAGCCCCGTGATTTAATCTATATGACCCACTTGGCTGGAAATACATAGTAAATTCGCCAAGTTTATGATTCCCATTGTCTATTTTTTGTCTGAAATCCTTGTTTGGATTAATACCAAATTCGCTGCATATTCTATGGTATGCCGAAATATCATAATTATTATCATACCAGCAATAACTGTGGTCATCTGGTAAAGGAACTTTCATTTGAGCCAAGATTCTAAGTGTTTGATACATAATATGAAATATATATAATGACTTAAAAAATGGGTCACCCAGCATCGCCAAATGTTGGTTATATAACGCCGCTCCCGCAGGTAGCACACCATATTGCAAAGTTAAATTGATTCTGATACCACCGCATCGGAGTATTCATCCAGTTAGTATATGCTTTATTATTGTTATCAACATTACCAGTTATTCTTTTATCTTTTGTCACATAAACATCAACATTGGTAAACATTGGAACCGTTTTCAATGCATATATATGGTTATAATCGTAGTTTGCATTCTTATTAAATTTCAATGCCATTTTTTAAAACAATAACAAATATGTATACTCAAACTTAAACAAATACAACAGCAACATTGCAAGACTGTGTCGGTAATAACGATTCCAAACGAAAAATAGGTTTAAAAAGTTTAGCATACTGGGTTGGTTGGTACAACCTGTTACATGATGTACAGTCTGTATGGTCTTCTACAAATGGTGTCGCCATCAAATATTCAATTCCAGCGGGATTATATTTGTTTGATAGGTTGAGTAAAATTTTAAGTAATGATACCTTAACACTGACTATAAATAAATCCAACGGAATCTGTACTTTACATATTCATCTGGGATATAAAGTGAACATACCAAGCTATATTCTTAATCTGTTAGGGTTTAATATTAATCCTGATTGGTTATGTGCAGGTTCCTATCCAGGTTCGAATCCAGTTAATTGTATCCCCCTGACTTCGTCGGAGGATACTATGGGTTTGACACCGTGCCGCGTCCGCGTCCGCCGCAGACACTTCTTGTCCGGAGCATAACTCGAACACCCTTTGGAATATTTTCATGAAACTTCACACATGCATAGACCACGATCCGAATGTGTGTCGCGCACAAGAATGACAACTCTTGCATAGCTAATTTTTGACTTATCTCCCTTTTTTGTTTCGCGCACTGATTTCGTGTCCGGAGCATAACTCGACCACCCTTTGGAATATTTTCATGAAATTTCACACCTGCATAGACCACGACCCGAAGGTGTGTCGCGCACAAGAATGACAACTCTTGCATAGGTAATTTTTTAGTTATCTCCCTTTTTTGTTTTGCACACTGATTGAGCATAACTCGACCACCCTTTTGAATATTTTCATGAAACGTCACACATGCATAGACCACGACCCGAAGGTGTGTCGTGCACAAGAATGACAACTCTTACATAGCTAATTTTTTAGTTATCTCCCTTTTTTGTTTTCGCACACTGATTTCCTGTCTGGAGCATAACTCGACCACCCTTTGGAATATTTTCATGAAACTTCACACATGCATAGACCACGACCCGAAGGTGTGTCGCGCACAAGAATGACAACTCTTGCATAGCTAATTTTTTAGTTATCTCCCTTTTTTGTTTTCGCACACTGATTTCCTGTCTGGAGCATAACTCGACCACCCTTTGGAATATTTTCATGAAACTTCACACATGCATAGACCACGACCCGAAGGTGTGTCGCGCACAAGAATGACAACTTTTGCATAGCTAATTATTTAGTTATCTCCCTTTTTTGTTTCGCGCACTCTACAAACTGGACATTAATGCATGAAGACCCGTTTTCTCGTGTGCTCTGTACACCTTACCTGTAGAGAGAACAATAGCCTTCTCTGGTTGAACAATAGTGACTGGGAGAACCATTCACCTGTGCATGTGCTAGCATGTGCAAATGTCCAGACTGACCACTGACCACTTACAGGTAATTTATACAGGTAAATGATTATATTACATTTCCGTAAACTGTGTTAAAAATATTGTGGCAATATGTGGACCTGTGCAGATATGATATGTAGATAAATATAGGACTATTCAACAAAAATCTGGGCTCCAGTAGCGAGCATTATTTTTTTTTAATTTACTTTTCTTTTTTTAAATTTCCATTTTTTTTTAAATTCTTTTTCAATGTTTGTCTACTAGCATAAGGTCGTAAGTGCTATATGCGGACTATTATCATATAATAAAACAATTATTGACTAGTGAGCCATAGAATATAATCTGATATTCTATGGCTCACTAGTCAATAATTGTATAATATGTTCGGGCCAGTGAAAATTGCTTTCGGGCCCAGGCTCGAGGTCAAGGCGGGACAAGACGAGACATTTCCGCGGAATCATTGTTATTTTTAATTTTTAAACTTTTTTTTTCCATTTTCTTTTTCAAATTCTTTTTCAATTTTTGTCTAGTGGCATAAGGTCGTAAGTGCTATATACAGACTATTATCATATAATAAAACAATTATTGACTAGTGAGCCATAGAATACAATCTGATATTCTATGGCTCACTAGTCAATAATTGTATATGTTCGGGCCAGTGAAAATTGCTTTCGGGCCCAGGCTCCAGGTCAAAGCGGGACAAGGCGAGGCATTTGATTCCGCAGAATTCTTGTTTACTTATCTCCCTTTGTTGTTTCATGCACTGATTTCGTGTCCGGAGCATAACTCGAACACCCTTTGGAATATTTTTTATTAAACTTCACACATGCATAGAAGACAACTCAAAGGTGTGTCGCGCGCAAGAATGACAACTCTTACGTCGTTAATTTCTTAGTTATCTCCCTTTGTTGTTTCGTGCACTGATTTCGTGTCCGGAGCATAACTCGAACACCCTTTGGAATATTTTCATGAAACTTCACACATGCATAGACCACGACCATAAAGGTGTGTCACGCAAGAATGACAACTCTTGCATCGCTAATGTTTTAGTTATCTCCCTTTGTTTTTCTGTGCACTGATTTTGTCTCCGGAGCATAACTCGAACACCCTTTTTTCAAACTACTTGTGTATCTGGGGAGGGGGATACACATGCGCTTGTCGACAAGCGTCCATTTCTAGTGTTGTTAACAAATCTGTATATATTTATCTTGACCAAGTAAATACATCATGTAATTTACTCAACGGTAAAAGGAGTAATTTTATTGGTGTTAAACCAGTTCGCAAAATGACATTTGGAGTCAGATACTGTGACATTTGCACATCCAGAATATAGAATTGACAATCATAATTAACCATTTATAATAACATTATCAGTTATATAAAAACAATGAATATGTATGGAGCAGATAAAAATAGTATTACAGATTATATAGACGCCGGAGATAAAAATGTAACCAAGTTGTAATAACTGTGTGTGCTGAAGAGTCTGAGTCATTACGTGATGGCTCTTCTGAATTTGCATTTGGAAATGGCGCTTCTGGCTTGGCTCATGGAAATTGTAGTTGTACTATGATGTGTCGTGGAAGGGCTTTACGAATGGGTTTATGCAGCATCACCAGAGATGGTTTTGCAACTGATGAGGTAAACATTGGGATCAGTAGTAATGGCACTCCAAATGTGAATGGCACTTTAACAAAGCCTAAAGGACTGCGTTCGGCATATACAATATTTCGAACAATATTTCACTTACAACATATAGCAAAGCTTCCATTTGGATTGTAAATGTGTTAATTGAATTAGATATTTAAATATTATATAAACAAAATGAATAGTAAACTGTATCACGAGCTACCAGTTGAGGCTGATATTTATAGACTTAGTGAAATAAATGCTTTAAAACATAAGCTGGAAAATGAAGTTAAGACAAGGAAAACAATACGAAATAAATATAAAAGAGCCGGGACCATATTAAATGGTGTTCAGTCTGGATTGACTACTGTATGACTAGTAATGAGTGGGACAAGTGCTGGTCTATTATTAACTGTTGTAGAGCTGCCGGTTTCTATAGGAATAGGCATTGCGGGTAGTATATGTAGTGCATTTGCATTTACAAGTAAATGTATTAATACAAAACTACAAATAATGCAAATAAAGTATCTACTGCGTTAGCAGATGGCAAAGTATCTGATGTACAATTTAAATTGATAACAGAGGAAATGGATAAATATCAACAAATGAAAGCTGATGTTAGGAAACCTATATAGTTTGAGATTTCTGCTGAAGAAAAAAAACAGCTCCGAGAGCAAATGAAATCGGATATGTTAAACAATATAAATGGGCAGTAAATTTTGATTTCCATTTTAGTGCCAATGCATAAAAAAAAATGAAATAATCACTAAAAGTTATGGTTAATGATTGTTTTATTTTTAAATGGAACAAAATAAATTTAAATAGAAACAAAATCAAAAGCGTGATATTTGTTTTTCTTATTTGTGTAAGATGGTTTCAACCATAGTGGTCTTACATAGTATTGAGGACCTTTTTCTTTTAATTTTTCTATATGGTCCTTAAGTGGAGCCCAATCTTCGATACCATCCGTAAGGGTTAGAATCATAAATTCACCATAGGTGGTTTCTTTGTTGTAAATTCTGTAATAGTGTAGATTTCATTTTCCATCAGATCGACCCATTTAATTACGTCTGGGGATGTTTGCTCTTTAAGCAGTTCACCAAACTGTTCAGTTGTGATTGGTTGTGCCATTATGCTTTTTCATGTACCTACTACGAATAAAGTTCACCAAGCTGATGTATTATTCTTAACACATGATACAGTTAATCGTAAAACTTATAAATATGCATTGACTGTAGTTGATATTGCAAGCAGGTATAATAATCATAGATTCACCATAGGTGGTTTCTTTTGTTGTAAATTCTGTAATAGTGTAAATTTAATTTTCCATTAGATCGACCCATTTAATTACGCCTGGCGATGTTTGCTCTTTAAGCAGTTCATCAAACTGTGAAGTTGTGATTGGTTGTGTCATTATATTTTTTGATGTATCTACTACGAATGAAGTTCACCATGCAAGCTGATTTATTATTCTTACCACAATATACAGTTAATCGTAAAACTTATAAATATGCATTGACTGTAGTCGATATTGCAAGCAGGTATAAGGAGGCTGAACCGTTGACTTCAAAAGACAGTAAATAAGTTGCTAAAGCTTTTGAAAATATTTTCAAAAGAAAATTAGTGTATCCAAAATTATTGCAAGTATATCCTGGACGAGAGTTCATGGGAGCTGTTACAAAACTGATAGATAAACATGCAGTAAACATAGGAAGAGGTAGAACAGAAATACATAGATATCATGCTATAGTGGAAAGATTTAACAGAACATTGGCTGAACGATTATTTGAGTATCAGTACGCAAAAGAAATTTAAAATCCACATAAACGAAATAGAGAATGGGTTAAGAGGCTACCTCGTATACTAAAGGCAACATTCGGAGACGAACAAACCTCCTAAAATTGAAATAAAAGAATTAAATGATTATCCAGTCTGTCCTAATGCCAGTGTAATATATTTATATCAACCGGATGAACAAGAAGGTGGATATAAACGTAGAACAACATATCCAATATGGGGTGTCGATATTCATAAGATTAAATAGTATATTGTAATGCAAGGTAGTGTATCCAAAATTATTGCAAGTATATCCTGGACGAGAGTTCATGGGAGCTGTTACAAAACTGATGGATAAACATGCAGTAAACATAAGAAGAGTAGAACAGAAATACATAGAGATCAGGTTATTGTGGAAAGATTTAACAGAACATTGGCTGAACGATTATTTGGGTATCAGTACGCAAAAGAAATTGAAAATCCACATAAACGAAATAGAGAATGGGTTAAGAGGCTACCTAGTGTACTAAAGGCAATACATTCGGAGACGAACAAACCTCCTAAAATTGAAATAAAATAATTAAATGATTATCCAGTCTGTCCTAATGCCAGTGTAATATATTTATACCAACCGGATGAACAAGAAGGCGGATGTAAACGTAAAGCAACATATCCAATATGGAGTGTCGATATTCATAAGATTAAATATTATATTGTAATGCAAGGTATTAGAGTATATTATTTGAGAACTCCGGCACCGCAAAGATGTTTTGTCAAAGAAGAATTACTTATTGTTCCTGCTGATACCCAAACGCGTATTTATTAATTCCGTCTGGCGCTATCCATCGCTTAGTATCTAGTGGTGAGAGTGTGTATTATTTATTGTTAATCCATATTATGTTATGTTTCATTGATCGTATTATATTCATTTTGTGAGATTATTTCTGTTTATTGAATAATGCATCACTGTACAATGATGTAGTGGGCAAAGTTTATTTGTTTCTTAACTACATACTACTTTACTCCCTTTGCTTTCTTGATGAGTTGCTCGTCCGCCCTTAATATCGAATACAACTTTGGACGCATACCTATGTACTCTGCAATAGCTGTTCCTGTACACTCATCTTTCATCTTCCCTATATTTTTGTATTAGTTATATCATGAAGTTGATTATCAATTGGATAATCAGATAGATCGTACTAGTAATGCATCTGTGTCGTTGTACAACAGGGTGCAGTTTTCACCATACTTCTTTTTCAGTGTGTTGTAATACCAATCATACATCAGGTGTTTTGATAAGTCTAAGATGGACATACCGGCATAGATTGGCTTGCATAGTGTTAGTTTTGTTTTGTTTACATGTATTGCAGATAATGCATCTGAGAACTTCACTCTCCTCTTAAAGTTTGGTTTTGTAATTATCTTTCTCAGCTTATCATTATCACTACCATCTTTTCGTACTAGTTTTATATATAATCTCTTTATAATGTTCTCCATTGTCTTACCATATACAGAATTATTCATTAGTTTGTAGAAGTCTGTCTTTCTCAAATGCAGATGTTGCCTTCTTACGGAACTCTGTATTAAGACTAATATACGGTTCCAACCATCTCTTCTCATTGAACTCTAATATCCTGTGTATTTTAGTGACCTTCATTCCAAGTGATCTTTGCAGACGCAGATTCTTATAGTCTGATAATCCGATAACCATTATTTCTTCAGTGCTAACTTCTCTGGTGCAAGAGGATAATCATTGTGTGTTTCATGTAGTTCTTTTGGATGTTCTAAGTCAACTTCAAGAATCAGTCCTCTGCCTTTCGTAATCTTACATGTATTAGTCCGCTTAAAACCAGAGTAAGGTAGGGCCTGACTCATTGCCCAACCATATAAGTTGTTTGCATCATAATCATGATAATACATTATATGATTATTCTCTTCTTCTGTGTTGTATCCATCAACATAAGGATTATTTGCTTTTGCATGCCTCTTGGAAACCATACTTATTCCACCACGCATTCCTTTCTCTATAAATAAGTGCATATATATATATATATATACATGTATCTGTTATTAACTCTATAATTATTGTTGTATGTTTAAGCATTGCGTCCCAAGACAGACCAGGAGCCGTGAAATAGTGTAGTGGAGTTTGTACGCTCCCATACATGCCTTTCTAAATGTCTGGAACACATCAGCAAGTAGAGTAATATCTGTTTTAAGATATAGGTCATGGTAATCACCTATTGTTTTACAATTGAACTCTTTCTAAACCTTCTGTGTATGTTCATAATCCTTATCACTAATGCTCTCATGTGTTAGACTACAATATAACTTATCTATAGGTGGTAATTGCGTTTCATTAAATCTGTCAAAGCTATCTACATACTCATATGGATATACTCCTATTCGCAGCAATTCCACATGTTGTACTTGTTCTTTACTGTCTGTTTGTAAGTCATATCCCTCATTCATCTCCTTAACTGTAACTTCAATATTACAGACAGTAGCTTCTCTCACTGCATTAGCACATCCATTTAGAATTGCATCTGTATCTTTTACTGTATCTTTATAAACTATCAAACCATCAAATACAAGGGCACTCACTTCTACTCCACATTCATTTAGATAATCAAATGAAGCAATCAGTGCATTGTTCTCTAGATTGCACATTAGGAGATTGACTGCTGTGCCTTTAATATTATATGTTGTTCCATGTAGTTTTTTTAGATTTAGTTGCCAGTTCATGCAAGTCAACATTCAGCTCACACACTCTATCAATGCTATCACGCATTCCATTATAGTATTTTATAAACCACTCTGAATTTTACCATATATTGATGTATCGAGTTGTCTCGGTCATTAATGTACATGTAAAGCCCTTCGCATGGTGTATCATTACTGTGGCAATAGCATGCAAGTGGTGTGGGGTGTGCATTCTTCATGTCAATGTCGATCATTGTGTCTTTGCAAAGAGTATGTCTAGTATCTACCTGATTTATTGCGCTGATAATAGTTAATCTCACATTCACCTAGTTTATTAGTCCTAGATATAT
Source organism: Conchocele bisecta (assembly GCA_029237695.1). Classification (NCBI taxonomy): domain Eukaryota; kingdom Metazoa; phylum Mollusca; class Bivalvia; order Lucinida; family Thyasiridae; genus Conchocele; species Conchocele bisecta. The sequence continues at coordinate 36,624,305 of CM055277.1, forward strand.
ACTCTTTAAGCATTACAAGCTGTGAATCTCTGTCAACCTTCTCACCATCCAGGAAGCGACTACCAATTTCAAACTTATCTGGGTGTTCTATTATGTATTCCAGTTTAGATCTGTCAATTGTCTCACGCAGTGTAATACTGCGTTCATCCTCAGTTTCAAATTTACCTACCTTATCTATTTCTTTATCCAGTGCAGTCTCACCAAATGTTTCTCTGGTTATCTTCAGATCAGATGTATTCTCTACTAGTGTGGATAATGATTAGGACATGAAGAGGAAACTATCTAAGAACTGTAACTGTCCCATACCAAATGATATATACTTCTCTGCATTTGTAGGAATACAGGTAATATAGCCATCTGTAATGTGGATCTTCTGCATTATGAGATGACTATCATATCCTTTTAGATTGTGGAACATATCAGGTATCTTTGTAATGTAAGGTTTTATATTTAGTTTTAGATTGCACGTCTTATGCGCTGTACCTCTATACTTACCAGTGATGTGACAGTGGTCTCTAACTTTATGGTCTTTATTGAACAGTGTGTAGCTCTTGTATAATCTCTTTTATTCTCTTCTGTCATTACTAATGATCTAGGATTCTTAAACTTCATATTGATACTGTATCTCTCGCGCTTCAATCTCTTCAAGAACTCATCTACTGTGTTATCTCCTCTATATACTACAGGATTGTTTGCAACCCCATCATATCTAACAACTTGATAACCAAAACCACATGCTTTGTGTTCACTTTGCATTCCAGACATGTCACCAGCTTTAATTGATACAGGTTTTATTATACTCTCAAAATCAGTGTATATAACGTATGGAACAGGCATTTGGTTGTGGTAGTTCTTAAACTTGATCTGACTATCAGTAGGCATCTCTATTCTTGTAGTACTCTTATTAATACCATCACAGTCCTCCGTATATGTTATAGGTAGCACTTCTTTGGAGAATCCATATAGACACCGATCACAGAAATATGTTTGACCATGGTGCTTATTTTGACTATACAATAGCTTGTTCAAATAATTATTTATCCAACAGTAGTGATACTTAACTTCTTCATTATCTTCATCATCACATATCAATAGCAAGTTGATTCTTTCAATGTCTCTGGATTGCTCAGAGATGTAATAGGGAAAGCTGTCTATATTCCTCTTCTTCTCATTAATAGTATAACCATACACATTAATAGCTAGCTCATTCTGTTTCTCTACTTTAGATATATGCGTGATGGGCACAGGAAAATCTATTCCAGTAGTATTTATAAAATCAGTACTTGTGTAAGATAATAATATATCTGTGTGGTGGGTAGCAGGATTAAAAGCGGAGTTAATAGCGTATATAAGACATCTATCATTATTGTCCTTTACATTGATTATCGCTTTCTTAGTTGCTATTTCTTTAGGTAGAGGAATGTAAGAAACCTTTTAGTGGTTTTTACTTAGCAATTAAGGTACAACTTATTACAATGATCAATCATCATACCTGTAGCCGTGTTTGTGAATTTTTCAATACTTTTTTGAATATGTGATGACGCTTGTTTGTAAAATTCACTTATTTTTTTCTAAATTTAAGATAGCGTAATGTTCGCTATGAAATAATCCTGTTGTTAGTTTTGTTTCCTCACCATCATCTTTGTATAAATCTACAGTAAGACCAAGTTGCAATTTTAATCCTTTTAACTCTTTTACCTCCAGTTGATTTGTATCGAGCCCGCTTGCGGAAAGCGAGACACAGTGATCACGATGATGTCCGGGTGTCCTTGCGTCAGTGCATGCGTCAGTGCGTCCGTCCGTCCGTCCGAAATATGCGTTAAAGTTTTTAAATACCTTATGTCTCTGCAGTCCAAAGTCACATTGACTTGAAACTTCATATGCTTATATAATAGTCATCATCCATATATTCTTTATATGTCCCACTCATGCGGTCCCTGTGCACAAGGACAAGGTCAAATGACTTAATATTTTGTCAAAATTTGCGTTAAAGTTTTCAGTTACCTACTATCTCTGTAACTGTAAGTTGGATTTGCTTGAAACTTTGTATGCTTATTGGTCATCATCCATATATTCATTCTGTGTCCCACTCATGCGGCCCCTGTGCCCCTAGGTGAAGATCAAATGATTTAGAAGTTTGCGTTAAAGTTTCTGTCAACATTTGCGTTAAAGTTGTCACATATCTACTATCTCTGTAACCATAAGTCAGAGTTGCTTGAAACTTCGTATGCTTATTGGGCATCATCCATATATTCATTATGTGTCCCACTCACGCGGCCCCTGTGCCCTAAGGTCAAGGCCAAATGACTTAGAAGTTTGGGTTATTATAAAATCTGCGTTAAATGTTTTACATACCTTATATCTCCACAATTGTTACTCCAATTTACTTCCAACTTCCAATACTTCCTTTTCATCATCCATATTTTCATTCCATAGCCTGCCCATGTGGTCCACATGCCCAAGGTCAAGGTCAAATGACTTTGAGATTTGTGTTAAAGTTTTTACATCCCTTATATCTCCACAAAACTTACTCCGATTTACTTCCAACATCCAATACTTCTTATTCATCATCCATATTTTCATTCTATTGCCTGCCCTTGTGGTCCACATGCCCAGGGTCAAGGTCAAATTACTTTTAAATTTGTGTTACGGTTTTTACATACCTTATATCTCCACAACACTTACTTCGATTGACTTCAAACTTCAAATAATTCTTTATTATCATCCATATTTTAATTCTATAGTCCACCCATGCGGCCCACGTGCCCAATATCAAGGTCAAATGACTTTAACATTTGCGTTAAAGCTTTTACATGCCTTATATCTCCACAACCCTTAATTCAAACTTAAAATAAATACGCTCTGAGACCAGCAAATGCATCGGCGGGCTCGACATGCGGGCCGCGGCCATCTGGTTTATAATATCTTTCTTATCAGACAATAGTTTTAGTTCCGAGTTCTAAGAAGTTAGTGCTTTTATTATCTTTAAGTTCATTGTTTAAATCAGCATATTTCTGTTTATGGATTTCAAAGGATGTAGGTTTTGCAGTTACAGGTTTGTGAGCATCGATTATACCATCGCGGTGTAGGCTTAAAATGTCATATCCCTGGCACTCATTGTTTTTTTATTTTATAATTACTTTTTATTGTCTAATATATTTAATGTAAAGTTCTTAATTGTAAATAAAATGAAAAATTTGTTTTGTTGTTTTCTTAGAGTTGGCAAATATGGGCGATGCAACGCCGATGCTACAAAAAGGTCAGACTTATGCAAGATTCACAATTATATAGTAAAGAATCATACAAGTAAAGTAGGACAATGCCTAAACTGTGGTGGTGGTACAACTGCTACATATCAAATCTGTTATTCATGTGGGGGTGTACTGTTAAGCTTAAAACATAAATACATTAAGGTGATTAAGCATTACCTAGATGAAAGTAGAACAATGAGAATGATTGAAATCTAATTTTACACCCTGTATAGATAGTATTAAAGTGTATTGCTTGATCAGAGTACTGTAGTATGCTCGTGTTTTACGTAGTATTAAAGAGTATTGTTAGATCAGAGTTCTTATATAAATTTGTATGTACATAATGGTATGGACTGGACCATTTTTATTTTATAATTACTTTTTATTGTGGGGCCAGGATACCCATTATGTATATATATCCATCATACAATAAAAAGGCTTTTGCAAACGTAGTTACTAGTGATGAGACCTGGGTTCATTATTTTGAACCAAAACGGAAGGTCTCAAACAGATTTTGGGCCACGAAAAACGCAAGACGCCCAAGCATTGCCAAATGTTAAGAAGGTGTTGTATGCAATATTTTTCACAAACAATAGTCCAACCATACAAACCACGGTCCCAAAGGGTAGACCAGTTAGAGGAATGTTCAATAAAAATGTTGTACTGAAAAACCACAAACGCCGTCGTCCTACAACAGGTCTAAAATACGTACGCCTTCTCCACGACAATGCTCCAGCTCACAAGGCACGTGTTGTGACAAGAGTTTTTGCAGAAAGAAAAGGTCACAGTTCTTTCCCACCCACCTTACTCTCCAGACCTGACTCCCTGTGACTATTTCCTCTTCCAAGACTCTAGGTTTGCCCTTGAGTTAGCCATTTATCAGTATCTGGTGGGTATACCTCTTCAGGATTATGAAACATGTTTTCAGTACTGGATCGAGAGACTCAAAATGTGTGTTTTGTCCAAGGGGGAGTATATTGAAGGGGCTCGTAAGATAAAATAATCGTAAATACTTTCAGTTTGGCTATGCAACATATAATGACATTATTTTTGGAACACCCCTCGTATTTCAAATTATTTGGTTTAGTGGCAACTGGGTAGGAAGCTAAATATAAGTTGTGGAATATGTGCCATTATCCAGTCACAAATCCTGGTGAATGTCTGCAGCGCAGTTGAATGTGCATATGTCTTTATCACAAACACTTATTAAATTATGAAAATGTGTTTGAGGCATTCAGAGCAAATGCGGTAATGTAACTAATAACTTTTTTAGAAGGTTGTGTATCTCGGGTACAACTTGTACCATAATTTACGTTTGTTGGGGTGCTCTGTATAATAAAATAAATATTGCATCCCAGTGTGGGTGATATCGCCTCGATCGACATTATATCCTCGGTTAATAATAGCCGCTATCAGTCACGCTGGAATGCCCCTCATATATACGGTACACTATTGGTGAAGAACGTTCTGTTTTAGCCTCCACTTTATACGTGGACCACTCGCTTAGGTGAGCTACTTCGTTACATACCAACATGGATGGTGATGGACTTTGTATACAGACTGGCTGCTAGTTTTCCTATTTCCATCCACTCACTGTTGATCGGTGGACGTTAAGGTGGGGCATCAGTCATATGATATAGTGGAACATTTCTAAACCGGACACCCTGGGAGATCCCAGGGTGTCCGCTTTAGAGATGTTCCACTGTAAAACAGGCAAATAAACACTCCAAGAAATGAGCGTGTGCTTTGAGAACAGGAACACACACTACCATAATAGATAACTAAGCTCACAATAATTAAGAATACAATTTATTCTTTCTGTGTGTCCGGTTTAGAGAGGTTCTACAGTATCTTATATTCCAAAGGGACTGCCGCTATAGAACTATTCAACATTCTGCTTTTAGATTTTCATCCTTATCACCCATTTGTCAAGAACACGTGGCTTTTAGCAAAATATCACACGATTGTTAGCGCAAAATGAGTTTGTATACAGGTGTTACTGAATTATTTGTACAGTTATGTCCCTTTGGTGGTTTCAGCTTACCACTTACCCTGACGTTGTGTCCAGTTGGACAGCAAGCCTGAACATCCAAAAAGTGGTGCAGTCATAATTTCTTCACTCATACTAGATCTACTGGGGGTACAAATATAAACAGACAAGGCATGAGTGTTATAAAGTATAATTATAAATAGTCATGTGACTCAAAAAACAAATGATGGCAGATCAGTGTTTACACTGTCCAACCACTGCCAGGCAGTACAACGGGATCACTGACATTGGTGAAACTGTGAGATAAATGGAGAACACCAGTTACCGTCATTTAACAACTTCATGCCAGATATTGATTTATACTATATATACATATACTTTCATTGAGAAATATAGAAAATATAAAACAACTGTTTGTAAATTGTTATTTTTGTGAATTAATATGCCAGCATGAAATGGGTTGACATAAAAATAAACCGTCGAGGCTCAGACACGATGCTCGTCGAGAATTCCTGCCTTTTCTCAACCAAACCTGATAAACATAATAAAACAACAATATCTTGGTATTCTATTTATCAGGCAGCGTTTTATTTATGGAATTGGCATGTATGGTTTTAATTAAAGGGGATGTGCAGTCGTTGATGTTCCATCATCACACTGGCGTCATTAGGCACAATCATGTGATGTTGCTGAACCAATGAAACGTTAGCGAAACTCGTTTTTTGAATCTGCATCGACCATCATATATTGTATTTTCATTGAATTTCGGGAATATTTTGATAACAGTTATAACAGTATGTATGTGGACAATGCACAGCTTGTAACAGTTTAATAATTGGCTGCTGGCTGACACAAGGGACATTGCAGCATTTGAACCAACTGTTGATCCTGGTCATTATGGACACATTCAAAGTTAATATCAGGATCTAATCCCTTTGCAGACGGTGAACAATGTAGGTCCTGACCAGACTGCGTGATTACACAGGCTGATCTGTAGTTATGTTGGTAACAAACATCACACAGTCCCTTCCGTGAGCGAGCAACGCAAATACAAGATGACAAAGTCTGGCACTAACGGCTTATAGATGAATAATGTCTCCCAGATCAGATGTGAACTCTTTCACACCTCAGTGACTGGAATGGAATAGTCCATTTTACTTTTTGCCTATTCTATTAATCAGAAAAGGGAGAATTTCATAAACACTTAGGAGCTGTCCACAAATAGTGCAGATCTGGATGAGACGGCTCGTTATACGAGCCGGTTCATCGGGATCTACACTGTTTGCAGACATTTTATATAAAGGCCTGTGGTGTTGAAAGGGTTACATCACAAAATAGTTTTCACATATATTATCTGAACCCGCAGATAATGCCAGCTTTCAAATGTATCTTACATCATCTTATTGCATAAAATGGGCTTTAAAGGGGCATATCAGGATTTTTTGTAAAACTACTACATGTATAACAAAAATAAACACGTGTTTTCATCATGGCCCTGTGTAAAGGTGTTTAATTGAAGATATATGACGATACTAGGACCACTGGGTTGTTTCTATTTTCACCCATATAGGTACATAAATATCCTATCTTGTTTTGTTCAACAAGATAGAAACTATGATATGTACGAAACAACCCAGCAGTCCTAGTAACCGACTATCATCATATATGTTCACTTAAAACACTTTACACAGGGCCATGATGAAAACACGTTTTTATTTTTTATAGTATTTTTTTTTTTTAAATCCTGATATGCCCCTTTAACAGTGTAACAAAAAAGCATATTAACAGACTAGTGGGACTAGTGGAATATATATGTAAATGAGACCGCTGCAGAAAACACAAATAGAGTGGACGTAGCGGGAGAATAATTCACATAAGTGTAAAAGCTTGGTTTCTAATCCTGTTCTCAAGTATATATATATCTCACTTGCCACAATTTGAAATAAAAATAATACATGTATTGTTTAAACTAAAACACAAATAACTGATCAGTACAGCTTCAATGTATCATGCTGTGTATGCGACCAGTAGAGTGTAATATTTGTTTTTGACATAATATGACATTTTATGACTGGTTTCATAAGACGTATGTTCAAGTATTTTCTTATGAAATCAGTAAACTACCGGTAGTTTAATAAAGACAAATCATCACTCAATGACATGTAAGCTCCTGTATTTCTCAGCATCGATTCGAAGTAGCCCGATGCCAGCCACGATAATCCATGCTGTACATGTACCGTATATACAACTGAAGACGTTTGACTATTTGAAACAAATGGCTGACAGAATGGGTCCAATGTTCACCTGAGTGTAAAATCGGATTTCATGATCATTGTGCCACACGCCCGCCATTCCTCGGGCATCGGAGTTGGCCGGCTTTCAGTTTACATTCCTGTTTACCCGTACTGACGTCCCAATCTTCGGCCATTTGTCAAAAGTCATTACCTTCCATTTAAGTGTGATGGTTTACAAAAAATCTCATATTTTATTTACAATTTCAAACCATCGTTTCAAACCACCAGTCTTGCCATCGCAAAAATTAGAAAATAATACGATTTCACATACTAACATTGCTATTAAACAATCATTATTACTAAATTGTCAAAAGCTTGCTACATGTATCAGTGTGTGCCTATGGCATCTTTACAAACATGTCTCTTTTATTTCGAAATTGTATTGAAACCTCCGCCATTTGACTGGGAGAACCTAGACGGGCCTGTTGTCAGATAATGATACCCCACCCCCTCCACCCCGGCACAAATCAGTTGCAGTCCATCATATGTGTCCGTGACTGGAGAAATGGGGCTTATGATATGTGTGACCAGTGTAGCGCCGTATCAAATAGCACACTCCTGTAGTCTGATGACGATCTGTATTGCTTGTTAGAAGCATGACGCGTGATTCATTGATGGAGTGGCGAACAGCGCAGGTCCTGATCAGACTGCGGATGCACAGGCTGATCTGGATCTACACTGGTTGCAAAACCTATAAGCACCATTTCTCCAGTCGCAGCCACATTTAAGTTTCATTCAGCAGTTTCAACCTGAAACTCAACCGTCAAGGTTGGGCGGTTTATACGTAGTGTATAGTGTGTGCCTGAGGCCAAGTCAACATTGGAGCAAGCCCTATCAAGCATTATCCTGTGAACAGATGTTTGTTTGCTGTTGGTGTTTAACATCCTACAAATAATCATATTACTCACATACGGGGTATAACTAGATTCAACTCTCACATACAAGAAAGCCAAAGACGTACATGAGGGCCAAACCAGATAACCGGTCGGGATTCCGGTAACTTAAGGATGAATCACGATCATTAAATTGCACATTGCATGCTCCCACCTGCCACCCGCTCCTGTGAACAGATACAAGTAGATTCTGACCTGCTGAAGCTTACTGCAAACGAAACGTTGTAATTTCTGTGTTGGACATGTTCATTTCATTTTATCAGCAGATAGTCTAGGCAATTTTTTTTTATCACATATGTAAAAAAGTAGAAAAAGATTGTTGATAACAAAATCATAATAATAGTAATATGTACGTATAATTGACACGACAGTGAATATATGACACGGCTGACCAGAGATCAGTTGAGATCTGGGACGTGAACCATGAGCTTTATAGGTGAAATTTCTTCTTCATATCGATGGCGTCACTGCAGAAATGGGCTTGTGGTGTTGCGACCAGTCAGGCCCGTACCAGAGGGGGTGCTACGGGTGCGTACGCACCCCATTAACCATTTCACTCTTAACCCGCAGGCCTGTATAGTGGTATTGGCAAACAGTGTAGATCCAGATGAGCCGGCTCGTAACGAGCCGTCTCATCAGGATCTGCACTTTTTGCAATTAATTTTCATAATTTTGAGAACAAAAACACCCCATGTTCATAAATGGACTGGTCTGAAAATAATTGTGTGATGATTTAGATTGGTTGAAAAATAAATCAAAATCCATTGCAGTTACTTAGGGGTGAAAGGGTTAATTTGCCGAGGTCTGTCCATGGATGTGAAAAAACAACGCACCCCCCCCTCCCCCCCCCCCTAAAACAATTCCTGCGTACGAGCCTGCCAGTGTATATCTAAATCAGCCTATGCATCTGCAATTCCATCAATGAAACGCCCATCATCCTTCTAACAAGCAATGCACATGTATATATCAAGCTACATGACTGTGCTATTTGGTCAGGAGCTACACTGGTCACAAATCCAATAAGCCTCATTTCTCCAGTCACAGCCACAATTATGATAATAATTTATAAGTGAAGTAAAGTACATGTACATGTATTGACAGGAAAACAGAATTTGGAAGTTTATGTAAACCAAGCAAAGGCACATGTTCATAGATCGCTGTAGATCATTCCAATGCAGTACATGTACATGTAAATATGAATGTATCTTCTGGTGAATCTAAATTCGTTAACGACTGCAATTATGTAAGGATATTGACTTTAGTTGGTGTAAGGTCTATTTACTACGTTCTGATAAACCCACATAATTTTATGTTATTTGCAAATTAAAATGTCTTGAGTATGTGCTTAAAATAAACCAACTTTAAACCGGTTCAACCAATGATGGGCATGGCAAGCCAAATGCACAATAATTCCCTAAACCATGGTTTGGAGCTTAAACCTTGTACATTAAACCCTTGGACTCGCCAAATGCACAATAATTCACTAAACCCCAGTTTGAGAGTCTAAACCATGGTTTAGGCACGCAAACCCCAGTTTGAGTAATTATTGTGCATTTGGCCAGAAATTGCCGTTTGAGACCTTAATGCAATAAAAAGCATAGTTTGGATCTAAACCATAGTTTAAGAAAACAAAAATGACAATCGTGATCTGAAATGGCAGTTTTCTTAAACCCTGGTTTGGTCAATTATTGTGGGCTTGGCAGCAGAAGCCACCGTTTAGACTCTCAAACTATGGGGGTTTGAGTGTGGGTGTGACAGTCATGTTTGAGTGTGGGTGTGACAGTCATGTTAGATGTGGGTCACAGTCTGACAAGCCACGGCTTATTTCCTTAGTGACCACTTGAGAACCAGGGGCCCGTTTCACTAAACTTCTTACGACTAAAATGTTCGTAAGTACAAATTTAGGATCGTCTGGAGATTTAAATTTATGGATTTACATTTATTGAGCATAGGCTGCATATGCAGCATATGCTCAATAAATGTAAATCCAATAATTATTTACAAGAAAACATTGTTAAGGTGAAATTTACAGACTATCATAATTTTGCACTTACGAACATTTTAATCGTACGAAGTTAAGTGAAACGCCCCCCAGACCAGCATGTCACTGCAGCAGCACCATACATTACCAGCATGTCACTGCAGCAGCACCATACATTACCAGCATTTCCAATGCCAAACCAGGCAGACGATACTTTTAATTTCCCGCATTCCAAGGGTTGAACCAATGGCAAACAATGTGAAATGTTAATGTGTGGGCTACTTGTCAGGATCTATGCTGGCCAGAAATAAAATGTTAATGTGTGGGCTACTTGTCATGATCTATGCTGGCCAGAAATAAAATAAGCAGTTTTGTCAATATAATTTTACGACTCATTAAAAGGCAGGGAAAATAATATTGTCATCTGCTACTTTTCATTTTTGTTGTACTTCTTTACAAAATATATTTTAGAGTACAAGAATCATTTAAAAATTACAACGTTTCGTATGTGCTGTTAACACATACATGTATTTTACATGATAAATATTGAAAATAAGTTAAACCGGCAGTCGCACATTTAATTCAGAGTTCTGAGCCATGATGTAATCATAGTTAATCATAGCCAGATGTAAACAAGTGAGTTTCTGTAGTTTGTTTCTGCCTACTAAATGTAGCAGTAATTCTGTGGTTTTATCAGGTCAAAGTAAATAGAAATGTTTATATAATTACTTACAGTAGTACACGGCACTACATACATGTATTCAGATAGAGAGCAGCATTAAATACCCCGTCTATGTACAATGCATGACACCAGCACACTGACAGGCATGTTGTGTTTTCATCAGTATGTGTGGCCACTGTAACATGCGCGCCAATGTATGCCGTATCGTACGTGATAATTTTCTTACACTGCAAATGACATAGAAAGTTGACAAAAATTGGAAAGTTTCATCATCTTTCAATGTTATTTATCATATTTTCCATAATAAATATTACACAATACGGAGAGACGATAAGACAGAACATCTAATATGGCCTATTTAATTTACACCGGTATGTGGCTGGGACTGCAGTAATGGGGCTTATGATATTTGTGACCAGAGAAGCTTCAGATCAAATAGCACACTCCTGTAGCTTGATAACAATCTATACGTTTAAGTTATTGTGTTTTTTTTAAGGAATCAAATGCGAGGGCGCACTAACGACCGCAGCATTTAGCTCCTTAACAATGCAATATGTGAACAATAACATACTTGTAGTTATGTCAATTCTATAATACAATTTCCCACCCGAGCATTGATTTTCCATTTCCTGTACGGATGCACAGGCAGATCTGGATCTACACTGGTCGCAAAGTGCAAACGTGCCATTTCTGCAGTGCTCCAGATAAGTTTTGTATCTAAAGAGACCCATACCCATATTTCAAATTCAATGCATATTTTTCTTTTACAAAATTTAATGTATTATTGATTTTCTTCCTTATTAACTAGGGAAAAAATGACAAAAAAAATAGAACAAATTAAAAAATTCACTTATTTGAGCTGCAAAAAGCAAACAGCGTTTGCTTTTTGCAGCTCATTTAAGTATTTTTTTATCTTTATTACAGTATTTTCACTACTCAATTTGAAAATCAATGCATATTTTCACATTGCTGTGAGTATTTTGTGTTCCCACTTTTAATGCACATTCTGCTAAAATAAGTGCGTAAAATACGCATCTTATCTGGAGCTCTGTGATCTTATCATGTACCACATATTATAGACCCAGGGTGTATTTTCAATGTGCGTAGTTTACCAGAACTGTCTTATTCCACATTTTTATATTTCTAAATACATTGTTTTGTTTCACTGCTGCCCAAATAGTGTAAAGTTTGTTCAAATATTGAGGAAATTAAAACGAGGCCAGAGAAAATTAGTTTGCAGGTTTTCATCCCCACACCCACCCATAAAATAAATTACCAAATTAATACTTGTTTTCAATAACATGTATTTTTACAAAATGACATTGTTTTCCTTGTTAACCAATTTCTATAAAATTAAAATCATCCCACCTGCCCCGTTTTGTTCCAAACTTTCGATAAGAATCTACAAGCAGTGATTTATGTTCTACAGCCGAACGCATGTGGAACATTATTACGCTTACATACAATTTGTTACAAACATACTTTGTGGACATTCTGTACAACTGGTCCCCAGTCTATAGTTGCCCTTAGACATGACCATGTGGACCGGGTGTCAAATGTCGCCTGGTCCCCAAGTCGCTAGTTACCTTTGAACATGGTGGTCATGGTGTGGGCCAGGTACCAAAATGTATCTTGGTCCCCGGTCTCTAGTTACCCTTGAACATGGTGGCCATATCGTCGACCGGGTGCCGGATGTCGACGGGCGTGAGGTTGAACTTCTCCTCGAGGACCTTGCGCACGTTGGGCGTAAGGAAGGCGGGCATGACGGGGCCCAGGCGGATATTCTTGATGCCAAGACTGAGCAGACTGAGGAGCACGGCGACGGCCTTCTGTTCGAACCATGACAGGGAGATGGAGAGCGGCAGGCTGTTCACGTCCGTGCCCAGGGCCGAGGCCAGGGCCTGGGCGACGACGACGGCGCCGTATGCGTCGTTACACTGGCCCATGTCGAGGAGGCGCGGGATGCCCGTGTCGCCCAGGGTGCCATAGTCCTCGTTGAGCAGCCGGTACTTGGCGCAGCCCAGGGTGAGGATCAGCGTCTCCTTGGGCAGCGACTTGGCTAGAGTCGCGAAGTAGTTACGCTTGTGTTCCGAGCCGTCACAACCGCCGATGACGAATATTCTCTCCAGTGCGCCCTTCTTCACCGCATCCAGAACCTGTCCAACGCACGGTGATTGTGGTGTAATAAATGTGACTCGCCGTGATGACAATTGGCTTATTGAGTTTGCGACCAGTGTAGGTCCAGATCAGACTGTGCAACCTAACGTGTTCGCTGTTCAATTTATCAATAAGCCTAGCTCAATAAGCCCTATTCTTAACCATTAGTATGCGGGAAATAAAAAGTGTTGTTTGCTGCTGTTTATATATGTTTTAATTTCTCAAAAAAAACAATGGTTGACATCACTTTAGAATAATTTCCATTGGAAATTATTGTAATGTGTTGGCAAACATGTTTTTAATAAGAAAAATAAACAGCAGACGACAACATGTAATTTAGCATTTGTCATGGCTAATGCTTCCAAATAAAACCTTCACATCTGTTTCAGACTGCATGCTAGATGTCCTGGAGCTGATTGATCAAAGCTCGCTCAATAAGCCCTATTGTCCAGCAGCGGGTCACACACAAGTATTCAGCATCCAAGGAGTTCATTCAGACGGAGTAGACTACTAGCAGTGGGATCCAGCTGCATGCCCGAGTGCATGTTGGGTTTATTATGGGTAACAAAACGCCGGGCTGTTTCCACAAGCTCCATATATGGGTTATCAGTACAGAACATGTACATTAATCTACATTATGCAAAAGGTTATGTAAATTGTGTTATCTAAATTCGCCGGCAATTGTGCAAGGACATCAATATCTGCCACATGTTTACCTTGGATCTTTTCATATGACAGCCGAGAATTATGAAACTGTTTATAATTGCTTTGCCAACTCGTGTTTCAGTGCATACCGCGGGTTATCGTTTGCTGTTTTATTTTCTATTTTTATTAGAGGCATGCATTAAACAGCACCTTTTAGTAGTTGCATTGTCTCCGTTAGAGATGATTCTCATGCACTATCAAAAGTTATTTTTCTTGATAAATATTAAAGGTACAGTCTCAGATGATGTCCGATTGTCACTACATGTTTTTTCCGCTTTATTGACTGCAAATGACCGTTTATCAACCTTAGCTGCTACCATGGTTACTGGGTCTTAGTTGTTACCATGGCTACTGGGCCTTAACTGTTACCATGGTTATTGGGCCTTAACGATTACCATTTGTAACGGGCCTTAATTGCTACCATGGTTACTGGGCCTTAGTTGTTAAACCATTTCACTTTTTTTCTGCGCATATCCGAAACCCAGTAAAATGGCAGCTCATAACAACTGTAATTCAGCATTGTCGTCTGCGCACCAGTGTGAGATGCTGATGAAGGTAGACTTACCGTGCCAGCGTGGCTGAGAATCACCTCTTTGCCGAAGCCAACCGTCAGTTGTTTCCCGTTAGATCTCATCACCGGCTTCTCCCCAAAACCCGGCAGCGATCTGGCGTGCTGTGAAAATGTGTAAATGGCTTAAAATGACTAACATTGGGGTATTTATGGCCAAAGCTATATGTTGATTACCCCGTGTGCTTGATACAATCATATAGTTATAAATCATGCTATTCAGTGACATAACCGACGTTTGCTTGACGGAATGGTCACTAGCAAAGCCCCGGATCAGATTATGCTAAGCACAGTTTAATGTTCCCCAGGACAATCATGATACTAACAGTGCAGTCCCAGATCAGCATGCGCATCTGCATAGTCTAATCAGGTCATACCATGTTTGCCATTCAGTCACTCTATATCATCAATCTTCTATGTAAATGTATGTAAGGAATATTTCTACATTTGTTACTAGCCTAGCACCAGATCAGTGTCTGCTCCGTTCCTTGTCATGTTATGGATGGATCATTCACTCATATAAATCATTAAACAATAGCATGCCTCATTTTGCATATGATTTTGCCTGATACCACCGCGCGTCACTATTAATAAATATTACTAACTGAAAAGCGGGTACTCGTAATGTTTAGAACTGGTGGAATATATATTTATTTAATTCCTATAAATAACAGTTTGTGCCTACCTTTAAGTTGATACACATGATGTATAAACTGGCGATCACCACTACTGACACGAAATAGAAATATTAGTTAATACTGTGTAAAAACGGACACTTTTGATGTCAAAAACATGTGGAATAGTTACATAATTAGGTACCCGCTTAACTTCTGTAAAACATGTATTTTCACATAATTTGAAGGCCTTTAACAGTAATATTTGGCTGTGACTGGAGAAATGGGGCTAATGGGTTCTGCGACCAGTGTAGATACAGATCAGGTCTGATCAGGATCTGCACTGTTCGCCATTATATCAAAGAAACACCCGTCATGCGTATAACAAGCAATATAGATCGTGCTACACGAGTGTGCTATTTGATCAGGAGAGGGATCGTAGCTACTTATTTCCCTTTGCAAATAGAGATCCGGGGCCGTTTCACTAAACTTCTTACGACTAGAATGTTCGTAAGTGCAATATTATGATAGTCTGTGCATATGCAGCCTATGCTCAATAAATGTAAATCCATCAATTGACATTTCCAGACGATCTTAAATTGCACCCACGAACATTTTAGTCGTACGAAGTTTAGTGAAACGGGCCCCTGGCTCAGTAATCGTTAATAACACTAGAATGGTTCCTGTTCACAACTATTCCTGCAACAGTCACCCTTGTTACAAGCTATAAGGCCCTACATTTTACAATAAGGACCGGATTGCTATAAATAATAAATTCAAAGCTACATTACATTCCTCACTGAATTATGTATGAACTCGCAGTTTTTTTGTCAAGCCTCGTTATTTATGGAAAGTACGACTCATTTTCGAAATCAATACTGGCAAAAGTCGGTGATGTGATAAGAGAGGTAATGTCATTTCCTTAGCTGAGAAAAACTACCTACATCTATTTGTCATTCTGATCAGTGTGCTCGCCATATAGCATGGTATTCAGAGGAGGGGTGGTGTTAACGCATGCCCCGACCCCACCCCCTTCTCTATAAGCCTACGCAGTCTGGTCAGGGCCTACTCTAAGAGCAATTTGCTGGTACATTGTATTTTGAACATACATTGTATTGGACCAAGGTGTATCAGTTGTGTGAAAGTTAACCCTTACACAGCTGAATTTTATTTTGTCGGCTGAATTTTATTTTGTCGGCTGTCGTTTAATTTTCAGTGTATGTATTTCTTAACAAAAGCATGTTTTTATAGCACACGAGAGTCATCTCTAGTCAACTCCAATGTGTTTTGTTAATAAATGAAAAAAAAGTATGAAAAAAAACAAACAATTTTTAATTTTCACCTGTTAATTTGATCAGGATGGTCTAAAATACCATAGTGTTCTTTTTGTGAGCAGACCTAGTATCGGAAATTAACCGTGCAAGTTACAGGAAATGACTTGTGAAAGTTAATGGTGATGAAGTGTGACTTTGATACAAGGACATCTCAATGGAAAACTTGTCACTATACTTGTTCCATGACACATCTTATTATCCGGTCACATTTTGCTTTAACCCGAAAGCCCATTATAGCGGTTTATGCACATATTTCAGGAAATGCACTTTTTGAAAGCAATTTTAATGGTTTGAGAACAAAAGCTACACCCCTTTTCATAAATGGACCAGTCTGAAAATCATTGTGTGATGATTGGATTGGCTGCAAAATTAACATATCAAAATCCATTCCAGTTACTTAGCGGTGAAAGAGATAAGAATTAGTTCTCAATGAAAGTACATTTGTATATACTTATGTTCTCATGGAAACTGTTAAAATGGCCGTCACAACGTAGAATACTTTTGAAGAGAAATGAGAAAAGCTATTGCAACCTGGTGTATCCCGAGAATGTAATGGCTAGCCTTGTAAACTACCCCTCTCACCCCTGAACATCTGTCATTGACTGGTCCTGTAATAGTATTGGACTAACCTATTAATCGAAGAAGGAGTGTGAAACAACAATGTGAACATTACTGACCAGCTATGATCTGCATCTATCGTGTTTGCACATACTGGATGCAGGGCTCCAGATAAGGAATTAGTAATTGAGTATTTTCACTCCATCACATCTGAAGCAATTGGGTATTTCAATATTTTAATTGGGTAAAATAAAATCACACTACTGTTTACACATCAACAGACAATAATTATTGAATAGTTTGCTTCAAAAGGAAAACATGTATTGGCATTTCATTAGAATTGTCTCCTTGGAGACAATTCTAATGAAATACCAAGATGTGTTTTCATGGAAAATAAGAAAAATATGCTATATTTGTAGTCTGTTTATTGTTTTCTGTAGCATGATAAAGGTACCACAAATTTGTTATTGCTTTTTGATACTCACTACTTCCGATTTAAATTGGGTTTTTGGCAATTTTAATTGGGTATTTACGGAAATACGCAGCTTATCTGGAGCTCTGTGGATGTATCTTACGTATTATAATAACCCCAATGGTGTTATACAATGTATGAGAGAAAATATTCATATTCGAAGCTTGATGTTCGATGATTAAATTTCGAACTGAGAAGTTTTGAAACTGGATATGCTTGTTTATCAGCATTCATATTTTCAATTTATATCCACCCATGTGGAATTAGGGTCAATGTGAAATTGTATTCAAATTTATATTAAAACACTCCACACCCACATACATTCATCCCCAAGGCCATCAACATACTTAACTACCAGTAAATAACAAACATCTGGTGTGTGGTATGCGTCAGCATTATTTGAAGTAGTGTAAAGAATTCAACTTCCGTTTATTAATATGTGCATAATAAGTGGCAAGTATGATATGTAGATTACATATGGCAGATCCTACCAAATAAATCAATTTATCTTTGTCGACTTACCGAGAACGCCAGATATTTATCATATTCGTCCATAGAATGCGGGAAACGGAATTTGGCATCTAATGCTTATTAGTATGGAAGGTAATATCCGCCATAATTATATTAGGCTTGATGCTTGCTTGCTGATGACATTCTAAGTTCTATCCGTCTTATTACAATTCTATGTGGCTTGATGCTTGCTGACTGGTGCCATTACAACTTACTTTCATTCGTCATTCGTGTTTGTGACATTTGAAATCTTCTTGGTTGTAGTCTAAATTGCATGTGTATTTGGCTTGGTGCTTTATTCATTCGCACTGTTTCAATGCGTTTGTGTCGATTACATTCTAAGTAGCTTCTTAGTGACATCCGGAGTTCCATTATTAATTATTGCATCGTTGTTTTGCCGTGCGTTTTGTTACCTCGCTAAGCCACACCCCTTGACAACAACAATTGCAACAGTAATTTGGGAACAACCATTATGACGCCAGGTGCGCTGCTAAAACTTAAAATAGTTCTCCCTAAAATGATCTAATATGCTGGTACCCGTCCTACAATGCGTTGCTCTCTAAATTGGTTCCATGTCCCTAACGGTGTTGATGTAGATTGATGCCGCCTTTTCTGTTGCGCCACGTTTAGGTTAGACACCACCAAATAGTTTTACTATATAATTTAACCGAATGCCATCAAATAAGGCCAGTCTCTCCTACTTTCACTATTCGTATGGATGCTGTGTGACCCACTTGTACATGACCTGCAGCCAGTCTGTACTGGTTCTGCATGAACTAAACAATAGGTTCACTTACTCCTAAGAAAGAAAAATCCAACCTTGTCATATCATCCAATATTGTGTACATTCTTTGGCCACGGAAAGTCCGTTTACATCAAATGACCAACAGGTTCAGTGTCTTCTTTTAAATGCTATAAATATGCTGAAAACTAGTGTTAAAGGCACCCCAAAATGTTCCTCAGGTGAAACTGGGTAGTAATGGATCAAGATTTTCAAGCAAACGGTGTCTGTGACCTCAAAACACCCGCACTATTTTTTTATACCAGACTACTTTAGGTTAAAAGACACCAACTAGTTTACTGTATAATTTAACCGAATTCCAGCCAGTCTTTCCTACTTTCACTATTCGTATGTATGTTGTGGGACCAACCTCGTCATGTCCCCCAATATTGTTTACGTTATTTGGCCACGGAAACTCTGTTTACATCACGTGACCAACAGGCTCAGTGTTTTTTTTTAAATGCTTCAAATATGCCGAAAACTGGTGTTAAAAACACCCCTTTTTAACCTTAAACATAGAGTGTACATGCCAGGTTATAATATAGGGAGACATGTTTTTCTTTATTCTTTCAATCCGACATTTTTCTTGCAAAATGATTACCATTTCCAGACGTACTAATTGACATTATTATACTGTTTATATCAAACGCGAAATGCCAGTTTGATATCAGAGGCGATAACCGGGGTTCCTTAAAATGATAACGGAAGAAACTATTTATTCCATTTATTTATTTTGTGATGTGCAATATCATACTTTATGATATGTCGATAAAAATATTTATTCAGCATTTAGTTGATATAAATAATTTAAAAATACTGCATCATTTGCATATGGAACTAGCTTGATACCACCGCGAGTCTCTATGAGTACATTAAAGATTACTAAATAATTATATATGTGCAGCTGGCACTAGTAATTTTTAAAAGTGGTGGACACGTTGCAATTATACACTTATTTAAGTTCCATAAATAAAAGTTTGTACCTACTAGATGGGACCCCAGCTTCAACAATAATTAAATCTATATTTTAATTAGTCAAGATCCAGAGCAGAATGGGTGCAGGTTATTGGAAATTAGGTCCTACAACATCCATAAGAAAAATGAAAGAAGCAGAGAATAGCAAAATGTGTGGTAACGGGTTAGTGTTTTAGGGAAAATAAATGGTGGTGGCCCACCTGAGTCTGATCCCGGACGGTTATTGGTTTGCATCGGTAACGGACCAGTTTGACAGTCAACCTGTGTAAGTTACCATATGTGTAACTTACTATACAAATGTGATTGTTTTCAATTACGTACATATGTAATTTTATTATGAGGATACATGTATGTATAAAACACATTAGTAAGTCAAACACCATACATACATATGCAATTTAGTTAATAAAGGTTAGAGAATAACAAATGGTGCGAAATCGTCAAGACGGTAAAAGTAGTCCGGTATCAACAACATCGTGCGGGTGTTTTGAGGTCACTGACACAGTTTGCTTGCAAATCTTGATCCATTACTACCCAGTTTCACTTGAGGAACATGTTGGTCATGTGATGTAAACAGAGTTTCCGTGGCCAAAAACAAAATGTAAACAATATTGTGGGACATAACGAGGTTGGATTTTTCTGTCTTAGGAGGAAGTGAAGCTATTGTTTAATTCATGCAGAACCAGTACAGACCGGCTGCATGTCATGTACAAGTAGGCCCCACAACAAACATACGAATAGTGAAAGTATGAGAGACTGACCTTATTGGATGGGATTCGGTTAACGTGTATAGTAAAACTATTTGGTGTCTTCTAACCTATACTGTGATCATTTGTAGGCGAACTCTTACGTCAACACCGGCATTGGAGGTGTGCCTCAAACAGCCAATCACATCTCGTACTATTATTTATTAGTCGGAGGATTCTTAACATTGACAGCAGTGCCATCTGGCGTCATATATTGCTTGCATCATTCTACTTGTGGCTAGATGCTTTCTGCTTGCGGGTTTCCGCTTTCGGACTGTGGCTTGATGCTCACTTCTTGCGGTTTTGTCCTTACTGCTTTCGGCTTGTTTTTATTTTCTATTGCAAATGATTAGTGCAATAAAACAGGGACACTAATAAGGACCAATAATTGTAATGTAAATAAGACGAATGAACAAAGCAATCTGCAGAATGGACATTTAAGAAAGACAAATACAATTACAACAAGCAGATTTCAAATGTAATAAATACAAATGACGAATGAAATAACATGAATATAAGTTGTAATGTCATCAGGACGCAAGCATCAAGTCACATAGAATTATGGCGGATATTACCTTTAATATATTAGGGCCCCGGCAACATTCGGCGTTGTCCTGTCCGTCCGTCTGTCTGTCTGTCTGACCACAGGCCACATTTTCTAGTATACGTTATGTCTTCTTTCTCAGTAAGAACATGCTTGACAGCAGTAAGTGCTGTATTGTTACCCGGTGTCATATTGGTATTTTGGTGGATTTGGGTAGGTTTGGGTGCATTTCGTTGGTTTTTGGTCATTTACATAGTTTTGAACAACTACTACTGCTCAAACATTACACACAACAGAAACCGCCAATTATCTACACATTCACCGTTCTGAACTTTTGGGCCACCTTTATACTATCTGTAATTAGCGTACTTATACGTGTACTTCGGGGGAGGTGACGTAAATTGCATGTTGGTAACAATGCACCCAAACCACCAGAGATACCGAAATAACCCATAAACACCGACATATGAACCGTTCTTCAAGAACCTGTGATATTTTCTTGTTGACGATACAATGAATATTTCAATTAATTTCTTCAAATTAATCCTTTTTAAGAAGGGTTTAATGAAAGTGTACTTCATTTTTTATAATATTCCGATTTAATGTGGTTAATGGGCCAAACGCCATTGATCAGTGAATTTTACCTGGGACAGACAGTGGTATGCCATATACATGTAGATGCTTGACAGGTAATTTCACTATTATATAGTTTACACTCGTTTAACTCCGATTTTCTTTAAAGGTACATGCCTACTCAGTAGACACAAACTGTTCTTCATATGAATTAAATAAGTGTATAATTGTGTTAATATTGCACCAGTTCCAAAAAGTATGAGTGCCAACTAAACAGATACCAGGGGCGGATCCAGCATTTGGGGAACGGGGGTTGGTGGGTTGTCCTATTAGAGAACGAGTATGCCTAGTTTGGGCTCAGTTTGGGCTCGCCAAATGCACAATAATTTACTGAACCCCAGTTTGAGAGTCTAAACCACTCCCAAACCCCAGTTTGAGCAATTATTGTGCATTTGGCCAGAAACTGCGGTTTGAGGTCGTAATCCAATAAAAAGCCTAAATCCTAGATTGGACCCAAACCACAGTTTAAGAAAAAAACTGCCAATCGTGATCCCAAACGGTAGTTTTCTTAAACCCTGCGTTCAGTCATTATTGTGCACTTGGCGGCAGAAACCACCGTTTAGACTCTCACAATAGGGTTTCTGATAGCTTAAACCACGGCTTGAGCTCAATGGCACTCGGGCTACAGCAACGACTGAATGGCAAACAATGTAGGCCCTGGCTGTACAGGATGGTCTGGTTAATACTCTAGTGAATAACATTTTTGCACGGTTATTTCACAATTGGCCGTCAACCCAATTCGAGGGCATGGTGTACATCGACACGGAAGATTATCGATCACATAAACTGAAAGTGAAATAGTTGTCTAGATTATTATCTTTATATTTCAGGTAACAGTCATCATACATTATAGTTAAACTAAGTGGTCACGTTCATCCAATTTTGTTCTAATAAACGCCAAGCGCCCCCTTAGGCGATGTGATTTTGGAGATATTTTAGTGCAATACAGAACAAGTTATTAGCCATAAAATTGAGAAAATCATGTTTGAAATGCTTTTACCCGTAACCCTTAATATCTGTTGTCTGATATTGATGTTGATTTTCTATTTTTCTCAACAACACATGTTTTGACAGCTCATGAGAATCGTCTCCAATGGAGACGATTCTCATTTGCTGCCAAAACAATTACTTAATACGCAAATAAGAGATAAGATGAACAACTGCAAAATTTTAAAGACAATTCTTGTTCCCCGCGTCGTTTAAGGGTTGACATTTTGCCAGCAAAGCACCACAGGTTGAAGTAACGGACCAAGGTCTACAAATGCATTAACTATACCTAAACGTATCAGTAATTGAACAATAATAAGTTAATGAATGCTTTTCTACTCCCTGTTATAACACTCTTTTTTTTACGTACCGAAATGTTTAGGTGTATTTAATGCATTTATAGACCTTGTTCCGTTTCTTCAACCTGTGAAAAGTCCAACTTACAATTACATTGTATAATGGCACACCTGTTGTGAGATCTGCAGAATGACATCAGCTGGTTTATATATTAATAGGCTTGTTTTTGTTACTTGCATTTTAATGTGTTTTTTTTTGTACTTTGAAAGTCAAACTACATGTACACCACAGGTTTGCATATGTTTTTTATTTATCCATGAATGTTGTCAGTCAGGGAGACTAAAGCATTTATACAGACAACTTTTGATTGTTTATCTTACGTTGTCAACCTTGTTTGAAACAGCTCACCAATATTAATATATTGTTGTAGCACCTGTACAAAATCACTCACAAATGCCAGTATTACCTGACAGTTTTATCAGAGGACTCCATGATCAAGGTGTATGATCACGTGGTACTAACAACAACAACAAGTACCGATTCAAAGTACGTATTATTTTATAGTGTCCTTATTAGTAACGGATTTTGATGAAATATGGCGCATCAAACGCGTCTTGTTAAGCTGCATTTGGTGGTCTCTGTAATTTCGCACAAACTTCTGTCGTGTTTGCGAAGAATCTATTCTGTGTCTCTGACACGGAAATCGATTCTTCGCAAAACGACATAAGTCTGTGCAAAACTCCACAGACCACCAAATGCAGCTCATGAAGACGAGTTTGCTGCGCCATATTTCATCAAAATCCGTTGCATATTAAGGAAACTATCAAATAATACTTACTTTGGAGTGAGCGACGTTGTTGTTGTTGTAACCACGTGATCATGCACCTTGACTAATAGGATTACTGTGATATAAATGGATTCTCTTTAATTTGTGTTTGGATCTGACAAAGCCGGACCTATTGTATTTACGAATCAGTGAAGACTCAGCTGTGCACAGTCTGACCAGGGTCTACACTGTTCGCACAACATTCACTATCCTTTGACCAATGTAGAAGAGTCAGATTGCCGATAACAGTGTAGTTTCACGTGTCTATATCACTAGGGTAGATGTCGGTAAGTCCTTGATTTAAACAGGATATCTCCAAACAGAACATATGTTGCACTACTGTCTGTTCGTTGCACTTAAAGGCCATATTGCTAACATTATGTCTCAGAGGATCAATATTTTTTGACTGCGAATTACCTGTATTGACATGACGCACCGCTTTATGTGATCGGCTTATATTTGAGGGTGGGAATTGGCTCGAACACCTTCCATACCCGGAAGATGAGTTGGTGTTTTATTTCAACTCAATCCATGATAAACAGGGGAGATAATTTGGCATTTCCACTGCTGCTGTACCAGACAGCACCCCCTTTTTAATAATATATTTTTATTCTAAACATTTGAATTAATATATCTTAATTTTTTGTCGTCTGCAGTATAATACTTTAGAATAATTTACAACATGCTTTGACAGCACTATATATAAAAGCAACAGCAGACGACAATTGTTGAGTGTGGCGGTCTAAGGGTTAATATTAAAGTAATTTAGTGAACATCGCTTGCACGAAATTAGCGTTTGCAATACTGTTTGTGCCAACCAGCCACATACATGTACCCACCGACTACCAGGTCACTTAGTGCTCATAGTGCCTTTATCAGTTGAACAAATTTCTCTTTCTTTTTACATTTTCATCTTCTTTTGTGGACATTTGTGCAATATAATGAGTGTCATTGTTGAACATCATGTTAACAAATGATGTCCCTGTGACTCGATGCAAACAAGTTCGGTTCAGTAGGCGTATATACTATGTTAAATGATAATGATCTGGGGCCCGTTTCACTAAACTTCGTACGACTAAAATGTTCGTAAGTGCAAAATTCAGATTGTCTGGAAGTTTCAATTGATGGATTTACACTTATTGAACATAGGCTGCATATGCAGCCTATGTTTAATAAATGTAAATCCAATAATCGTTTACAAGAAAAAAATGTTAATGTGAAGATTACAGACTATCATAATTTTGCACTTACGAAAGTTTAGTGAAACGGCCCCCTGCACTGTTCGCCGTTGAGCCGGTGATACGCCTGTCATGTTTGTAACAAATAGTGTGTACATCATCGTGCTGCAGGAGTCATAGGGCTATCAGATCAGGAGGTGCACAACCACAGGCCCTAAGCCAGTTTATGTAGTCACGAAACTGTTTCACGAAACCTGCCTAATTTTTACGGCTATATAAACAATGCAAAAACAATATATTTTTTTCGATAATATTGAATTTTATCAAAATTTAAGGACGAGGCTTCTTTTTATTTCGTGAAATTTGGTCAAATATTGGTTTTATTACGAACAATTGATTTGTCGATGGGAATTTAACATACGGGAAAAGGAGGGGGAGGGGCTGTGGGAAGAGTAAAAAAAACGAAGAAAAAGGATTTGACTCCGAAACCGGGCTAGATAGCTTGGAAATGATCTAACTATGAAAACAAGTTAAATTTTGAAAGGATTGCTTCTGAAATTAGATAAATTTCCCCATATTATATCCCCATAGAGAGTTTCGTGAAACAGACAGTAAATTTGAATGTACCTAATATGTGACATTCTGGGTCACACCCAAAGTAACTCAATATTATATTATTTCAGAAAAGGAGTAAGATTGTCCAAAACAAATTGAAACTACCTGCAAATGGTGCAGATCCTGATCAGACGGTTAATT
This sequence comes from Conchocele bisecta, assembly GCA_029237695.1. Lineage (NCBI taxonomy): Eukaryota > Metazoa > Mollusca > Bivalvia > Lucinida > Thyasiridae > Conchocele > Conchocele bisecta. The sequence continues at coordinate 36,650,037 of CM055277.1, forward strand.
TTGAGCCGCCTCATCTGTATTTATATGTGTGCCACCATTGTCATTGCGGTATGTAGTGTTGCACATGGCTTAGGGCTGGTTTAGGAGAGAAATAGCATCCGTTTGATGGGTTCGGTACATGTGGATTTTTCTCATCAGTAAAGTAGAAACGTGAATGGGATTTCACAGCTGGAATGTGTATCCTGCTCTGCCCGGTTAAAGTAGCTGTCTCATGGGTAGTACATTATTGTATTTGCTGTTTTATTTCGTTAACCCATTGAAGTCTAAGGATACAATAACTTTTGTTGAACAAAAAAAAAATCTCAATAAAAGTAATACGTTCGAGAAGAAATGAGGAAAATATGGATTTTTGTTTAGAAAAGTGTGTATTACTTTAATGGTATGCTGTCTTCAATGGCAGAGGCGGATTCAGAAATCCCGATTTTTTTTAGATTTTTTTAACGAAATATTGAGCAAGTGCTATGAAAAAAATGCAGTAGAATGCAGGTAATGGCTTCCTCAATTCAAAAATTGTCCGGGGGCATGACTACCCCCCTAGCCAACTAATTCGCTCCGCTCAGTCGACGAACGTTCCTCGTTCAAGTTCCATGTGGGCCCCCCCCCCCTCCCCACCTTGGTGAAATCCTGGATCCGCCACTGAATGGGTTAATTAACCATGTCACCCCACAAACTATCCCAAATGTAATGATACATGCTAATGATAAGGCTGTACAATTATACAGGACATTGGTATTTTTATCTATTGAACGAAATAGTAGACAGTGCAGATCCTGATGATCAAGCCGGCTCATCTGGATTTACAGTTTGTGGGCTTTATCATTATTATCTATCGTGTCGGCATGGTTAACTTTTCTATAGTTAGCTTCTATATCCAGCTGTGTTATGCTCCACCATGATATTGGCGGGGACATTTAATGTAATGTTATCCATCTGTCCCATAGTCACGAACCTTGTAACTAGGCAATAAAACCAAACTTTATTGATCATCAATTGTTGTGGAAAGAAGGTGAGTTGCTATTCATTGTAGATAGTATTTAACCCTTTCACCTCTGAGTAGCTGGAATAGAACATGATATGTTAATGTTGCAACCAATCCAATCGTCACAAAATGATTTCAGACTAGTCCATTTATGAAAAGTGGGTGTTTTTGTTCTCAAAAATATGATAATTACTTGCAAGAAGTGCAGATCCTGATGAGACGGCTCGTCACAGGCCAGCTCATCTGGATCTACACTGTTTAACAATACCGGCATGTTGTGTTGAAAGGGTTAAAAGAAAAATGATTTAGAAGCGAATATAATTCGATCCTTTCCGATGTATAAACCATTGATGGTGACTCCATCATTAAACCATTGCACACACGGGGCCAAATGAGTATATGAGATACTGTGATTTCAATACTGGAAAGATATTTTATTTTTTGTTCTGAATTTAAAGTGCTTCCCACATACCGTATATGTGTATTTCCATATATAAAGTGATTGTGTTGAATGGGTGCAAAACCTAAATAAATAAATCAATCAATCAATCATTCAATCAATCAAACTAATTTAAACATAGTAATAATGTCTTGGCTCTTTACTACACATGTGCATGAAAGGCATACTAGTTGACAATCAATACATTTTAAGTGAATGAAATATTAATGTTTTTGCTATTTTACATGGGCTGAGATTGACGACATTTTGCTGGCATTTGGAGATACTACCACCAATATGTGGCTGTGACTGGAGAAATGAGGCGTATGGGATTTGTGACCAGTGTACGTAGCTCCTGATCAAATAGCACACTCCTGTAGCCTGATAACTATATTGCGTGTTAGAAGCATGTCCGGTGTTTCATCGATAGAAAAGGCGAATAGTGCAGACCCTGATCAGATATACACTGGTCGCAAAATACAAAATCTCCATTTTCCAGTCACAACCACATATCAGAGACACGCAATGTAATTTTGTACCTTCGGACAATTTTACACTATTTTCCGTAAAAGGCGTCAACTTTTTTTAGAGTATATGCGCAATTATATTCCGCATTTACTCTGAAGATTTTGTTAACTTTTGACTTAATTTCTGAAAAATATTGTACATTTTTTAGACGTATTTATTGAAATTATGCAGATTTCCAAAGGTACAAAATCCCATGGCGTGTCTCATATGGGAAACATTATGCCACAGTATGGATACCTCCTGATCTACTAGCTTGCCATTATGAAAGCTGGTTGGCATGTTAAGTTAGAAGCATCATATAGATCCTGATCCGACTGTTGATACACAGGCTCATTTGTATCTAGACCTGGCACCACGGCTAGTTCTAGTTATGGCCCCACAGCTAGTTCTGACCCCATGGCTAGTTCTGCCCAATGGCTAGTTATGACCCCATGGCTAGTTATGACCCCATTTGTAGTTATGACCCCATGACTAGTTGTAGTTGTGGCCCCATATCTAGTTCTGACCCCAGGGCTAGTTTTAGTTGTGGCCCCCAGCTAGTTCTGACCCCATGGCTAGTTATGACCCCATTTCTAGTTATGACTCCATGGCTAGTTGTAGTTGTGGCCCCACAGCTAGTTCTGACCAAATGGCTAGTTCTAGTTGTGTTACATTCTGATTATGTTCAAGTTACTATAACCACATTAGAAGTGATTTTCGTCAGACATGATTCGATTTAACATATGTTTGTAAGGTAGTGTTTTTTATTGATCATGTGGCGATTTTACAGTACGGTTGTCTTTATATAGGACGATAAAATGCTCGACGCTCAGAGATTTTTATGACACGGCGATATCTGAGAACCAAAGTACATTTTTGTATGGCCTTAAATTCATTTTCTTTAATAATATAAAATAGTCAGAAAAATAAAATGAAATATTATGTTCCATGTACTTGAGGTGAAATGGTTAAGCATCATTCAACATGTTAGTTTCAACATGTTAGCACAGCACAGGCTCCGTCAATCAATCTGCTTGATATCAAAGAACAATATTCAAGTATTTTTAAATAACAAAATTGACAAATATTTGCAAGATTGACCCAGGCGGCAGTGTAGGCTCTAACCCGAATCTTGTGTCTGTAACGCCCTTACAAAGTCGCCCCGCGTTACATCTACAGAAGATTCGGGTTATGTAGGACCACACGAGAAGTGGGCGACTCACCTCGATAACGCTGTCCATCTGCTCCTTGTTGTGCACGTCGACGTGTTTCACGCCGTGGATCCCCGTCTCGTTAAGAGTGTAGAGCTTGTCCTTGTATGAGCGGAGCGGGTCGATCACACAGTTGGTCGTCACCATCACCGGCCCCGGGAACATGGCGAACTCGATCTTCTGGTTCTGCCACGCCCCGCCAAACTGACCCACCAGATTCTGCAATAGAACGAAATAGAACTCGTTTTAATTTGGTGTCGGTCTGCTTTCTCAGAGAAGATATATGTTGTGACATATATTAAAATTTTGATCAAATTAAGTCATCAGTTTGCAGAACCATATTTTGTGACTAGATCATTGCCAGACTGGCCACACATGTTATAAGCCCCATTTGTCCTGTCATAGTGATAGATCGGGTACCAGACAATAAATAACAATTTTGACTAATCTTGGCAAGACGATACAAATATCATGTGACATCATATCATAACTCTGAAGACTGCAATAAGAAAAATATTAGTAATACGGATTTCTTAACATATTAGTGAATAGAAGAACAAAGCCATTTTGCCAACACTGCCTAGTCTCACCTTGAACTCCCGGAGTTTGGGGTAGCTGTGTGCGGGCAGCATTTCCCCGTGTGTGTAGACGTTGATGCCGGCCGGCTCCGTGGCCTTCAGGATCTGGTACAGGTCCATCATGTCGTGCCCGGACACCAGGATCGCCTGGAATGGTCAGGTCGTCATGAACGGCCACATATAGTCAATATAAATACTGGCACATCATGTCGTGGCCCGACAGGTGGAAGACTCGGACCTATGACACCAAAACAATGCATATTAAAATAATCCCATTACCCCATCCACCTGGTATCGTACTGTATACAACGTTAATAGATAGTACTGTATGAGACCAAGTGGATGGGATAATGGATTTTTTTGTAATGGTCATTTTCTTTGTGTCACATGTCCGAGTATTCCACCTGTGGGTACATCATGTCGTGGCCCGACACCAGGATCGCCCGGCATGGTCAGGTCGCCACGAACGGCCACGTATGGTTCTGATTTGCATACACATTATGCTAAACGGTGTCATTCAATTGTCAATACAGTTCTTTGGATTGTAATATACTGTGAAAAGCTTATTATATCATGTGCTGGGGTGCCCGATGGAGATAACTAGTAAGGTGAATACACATGGTAAGGAGTGTCTGACACTGTATCGTGAGTTGGGTATTTCCTCTGACACAGACTGCAGTACTGATTACGCAGTCCGTCCCATCAGCTGGTGTATTTTGACTGTGAACGCGTGTATCAGGTTTGACTCAAAAGTGGTAGGAATTTCTGAATAAACATCATTCGCCTCACCAAATTGTTTTGATATTAACGACTCTCTGTTCCAGGATGTTTGGCAGACGAACTGTTGGCTATTAAACACATTAAATCTAAGAAATATTGAAATGTAAGTACTTTTTCATCAATAACAAAAAAGTCACCCTTAGGCTACCAACATATTGATTTCATTGCAAAAACAACAAGTTTCCTATGGGAAGTTAACATGGGGCAAAAAGGAGCTGAAGAGTGACGGGGAGAGTCGAAAAACGAAAAATAAATGACTCCGAAACCCGGCTAGATAGCTTGGGAATGATGTAACTAAGAAAAACAAAAGTTAAATTTTTAAAATCATTCCACAAAATTCCAAAATTATTTTAAAATATCTATTTTTAGCCCCCATGTTAAATTCCCATAGGAAAATAGGTCAATCAATATTTGATGGAATAGGCAACAGATCGTCGGTCACAAAACGTGGAACAGATAGTAGTGTCTACATTCAGCTAAGTTGCATCCATTTTAGATTTAATCTAAAAGGATGCCATTTTGCTGATTGTAGATTTACTCTGAAATGGGTGCCACTTAGCTGAATGTAGATTCAATCTAAAATGGATACAACTTTGCTGACTGTATATTAAATCTAAAACGGATGTCAATTTGCTGAATATAGATTAAATCTAAAATAGATGCCACTTTGCTGAATGCAGATGTAATCTACATGGGTGCAACTTTGCTGAATGTAGACGTAATCCATATAGGTGCAACTTTGCTGAATGTAGATGTAATCCACATGGGTGCAACTTTGCTGAATGTAGATGTAATCTACATGGGTGCAACTTTTCTGAATGTAGATGTAATCCACATGGGTGCAACTTTGCTGAATATAGATGTAATCTACATGAATGTAGATGTAATCTACATGGGTGCAACTTTGCTTAATGTAGATGTAATCCACATGGGTGCAACTTTGCTGAATGTAGATGTAATCTACATGAATGTAGATGTAATCTACATGGGTGCAACTTTGCTGAATGTAGATGTAATCTACATGAATGTAGATGTAATCTACATGGGTGCAACTTTGCTTAATGTAGATTTAATCCACATGGGTGCAACTTTGCTGAATGTAGATGTAATCTACATGAATGTAGATGTAATCTCCATGGGTTGTACAACTTTGCTGAAAGTAGATGTATCTACAGGGTTGCAATTTGACTGAATGTAGATGTAATCTCCCTGAATGTAGATGTATCTTACTGGATGAACTTTGTGAATGTAGATGTGTAATATACAATGAATGTAGATGTACTTAATTGGGTGCAACTTTTTCTGAATGGTAGATGTTCATCCACATGGGTGCAACTTTGCTGAATGTAGATGTAATCTACATGAATGTAGATGTAATCTACATCGGTGCAACTTTGCTTAATGTAGATGTAATCCACATGGGTGCAACTTTGCTGAATGTAGATGTAATCTACATGGGTGCAACTTTTCTGAATGTAAATGTAATCCACATGGGTGCAACTTTGCTGAATATAGATGTAATCTACATGAATGTAGATGTAAACTACATGGGTGCAACTTTGAGTGATTGTAGATGTAATCTATATGGGTGCAACTTTGCTGAATGTAGATGTAATCTACATGAATGTAGATGTAATCTACATGGGTGCAACTTTGCTGAAAGTAGATATAATCTACATGAATGTAGATGTAATCTACATGGGTGCAACTTTGCTGAATGTAGAAGTAATCTACATGGGTGCAACTTTGCTGAATGTAGATGTAATCCACATGGGTGCAATTAAGCTGAATGTAGATTGAATCTAAAATGGATGCCACTTTCCTGAATGTAGATGTAATCTAAAATGGATGCCACTTTCCTGAATGTATATTAAATCTAAAATGGATGACACAGTGCTAAATGTAGATTTAATCTAAAATGACTGCCTCTTTGTTGAATGTTGAATGTAGATTTAATCTAAAATGAATGTCTCTTTGTTGAATGTTGAATGTAGATTTAATATAAAACGAAAGCCTCTTTGTTGAATGTTGAATGTAGATTTAATCTAAAACGAAAGCCTCTTTGTTGAATGTTGAATGTGATTTAAAATCTAAAAACGAAATTGCCTCTTTGTTGAATGTTGAAGTAGATTTAATATAAAACGAAAGCCTCTTTGTTGAATGTTGAATGTAGATTTAATCTAAAACGAAAGCCTCTTTGTTGAATGTTGAATGTAGATTTAATCTAAAATGAATGCCACTTTTTGAATAATTAAATTGAAGAATTTAATCTAAAACGAAGCCTCTTTTTGAATGGTTGAAATGTAGATTTACCTCTGAAAATGGATGCTTTCTTTGTTGAAATGGTGATGTAAAATTTAATATTTAAAACGAAAGCCTCTTTGTTGAATGTGAAATTTGTTAAGAATTGTAAATAATAAAATGGATGCCACTTTCATGAATGTATAATTTTTAAATTCTAAAATGGGAGCCACAGTGCTAAATGTGATTTAAATCTAAAATGAATGCCCTCTTTGTTGAATGTTAATGTAGATTAATCTAAAACGAAAGCATCTTTGTTGAATTAATGTTGAATGTAGATTTTAATCTAAAATGAATGCCTCTTTGTTGACAAGTTGAAAATGTAGATTTAATCTAAAACGAATGCCTCTTTGAATTGAAAATGGTGAATGTAGATTTAATCTGAAATGAATGCCTCTTTGTTGAATGTTGAATGTAGATTTAATCTAAAACGAAAGCCTCTTTGTTGAATGTTGAATGTAGATGTAATCTAAAATGGATGCCACTTTCATGAATGTATATTAAATCTAAAATGGATGCCACAGTGCTAAATGTAGATTTAATCTAAAATGAATGCCTCTTTGTTGAATGTTGAATGTAGATTTAATCTAAAATGAAAGCCTCTTTGTTGAATGTTGAATGTAGATGTAATCTAAAATGGATGCCACTTTCATGAATGTATATTAAATCTAAAATGGATGCCACAGTGCTAAATGTAGATTTAATCTAAAATGAATGCCTCTTTGTTGAATGTTGAATGTAGATTTAATACAAGAAACGAGGCAAAGCCACGAAGGCCAGGTTTTTTCCAAGCATGGACACTTGGATAACATAATTATACCCACTTTGTGTAGACTAGATGGCCGTGGCCTGCATGTCGCGCCTTGGGGCGAGGCATGGACACTAAAAAAATAGATATAGTAGATGGAAAAACTTTAACGAAAAACAAAAGTTTAACCGGACACACGGACGTACGGACGGACGGACATATGCCAAAATGCCGACGATATCGCGCTTTCCACAAGCGGGTGCGACAATGATGATAAACACCCATGTGAAGTATCAAGGTAATGGGTGAAGCAGTTGCAGAGATATAGTACACGAATTGTTTTTAAAAAAAAATCAAAGTAATTTGACCTTGACATTGGGCACAGGGGCCGCACGGTTCGGGGTTAGAATGAAAATATGGATGATGATAAACACCCATGTGAAGTTTCAAGGTAATGGGCAAAGCAGTTGCAGAGATATAGTATAACAAAACACTTTTAACCAAAAAACTTTAACCAGACGTACGTTAAAAAGTTAACGTTGAAAATGGCTAAGTCAATTACGTAGAAATAATAGGTGAAGGTAAGAAAATGGTCACATGTTGGATAGTTGTATGTGGTAGGCACCCCTTGGTTATGAAGCTGTGAATGTTTGGTGGTCATAGGTGGTACAGTACCAAAAAAATGGACTTAAACACGAAAACTTAACATTGTAAACGCGAAAACTTAACATTCAAAATGGCTAAGTCGACTGAGCTGGAAAAATGGGTCAAGTTAAAAAAAAAAGTAACATGTTGGATAATGATATGTGGTGGGCACCCCTTGATTATGAAGCTGTGAAAGTTTGGTGGTCCTAGGTGGTACAGTAACAAAGAAATGGACTCAAACACGAAAACTTAACATTGATTATGGACGCCGCCCGCCCGCCCGCCCGCCCGCCCGCCCGGCTTTCGCCAATCCAATAGCCTGGATTTTTTTTCAAAAAACCTGGCTAATAAAACGAATGCCTCTTTGTTGAATGTTGAATGTAGATTTAATCTAAAACGAATGCCTCTTTGTTGAATGTTGAATGTAGATTTAATCTAAAACGAATGCCTCTTTGTTGAATGTTGAATGTAGATTTAATCTGAAACGAATGCCTCTTTGTTGAATGTTGAATGTAGATTTAATCTAAAACGAAAGCCTCTTGTTGAAAGTTGAATGTAGATTTAATCTGAAACGAATGTCTCTTTGTTGAATGTTGAATGTAGATTTAATCTAAAACGAATGCCTCTTTGTTGAAGGTTGAATGTAGATTTAATCTAAAACGAATGCCTCTTTGTTGAATGTTGAATGTAGATTTAATCTAAAACGAAAGCCTCTTTGTTGAATGTTGAATGTAGATGTAATCTAAAATGGATGCCACTGTCATGAATGTATATTAAATCTAAAATGGATGCCACAGTGCTAAATGTAGATTTAATCTAAAATGAATGCCTCTTTGTTGAATGTTGAATGTAGATTTAATCTAAAACGAATGCCTCTTTGTTGAATGTTGAATGTAGATTTAATCTAATATGATTGCCTCTTTGTTGAATGTTGAATGTAGATTTAATCTAAAACGAATGCCTCTTTGTTGAATGTTGAATGTAGATTTAATCTAAAACTAGAAATGTGGCCTGTCGGCACACGAATGCCCCCGCTGGCAGCCAAAGAAAACGAGGCATATTTGATTATAAGCCATTTACCAGAGCGTTATGGTTTTGAACGCACCTTGACCCTGGGCTTAGTGGGGGCGGGACGAATGTGGATTTCTCAGAGGGCGGTAGAGGACCATTGTAGCAATGCGTGTGTGATATGTGAAGCAGATCCGAGCAAGGAAACACAAATTATAAGCCATTTACCTGAATGTTAAGGTTTCAAACGCACCAAGTCTGTGAACTTGACCCTGTGCTTAGCTGGGGCAGGACGAATGTGGATTTGTCACAGGGCGGTAGAGGAGCATTGGAGCAATGCGTGTGTGAAAGTTATTGTAGGATTGAGAAATGTGCACGTAGATTTGTCCCAAAGTGGCAAGTAAACAATTAAAGTAGAAAAGGTGAAGGTCAAAGGTCAAGGTCGAAGTACTGGGTGGTGGAGTGTGTAGGGCATGTTCATATGTATCATGTGTATAAATATTTAAGGGATTGACAAAAGTATTGAGAAGTTATTCTAGGATTGAGAAACGTGCATGTAGATTTGTCCCAAAGTGCTAAGTAAACATTTAAGGTAGAAAAGGTGAAGGTCAAAGGTCAAGGTCGAAGTACTGGGTGGTGGAGTGTGTAGGGCATGTTCATATGTATCATGTGTATAAATATTTAAGGGATTGGCAAAAGTATTGAGAAGTTATTCTAGGATTGAGAAACGTGCACGTAGATTTGTCACAAAGTGCTAAGTAAACATTTAAAGTAGAAAAGGTGAAGGTCAAAGGTCAAGGTCGAAGTACTGGGTGGTGGAGTGTGTAGGACATGTTCATATGTATCATGTGTATAAATATTTAAGCGATTGGCAAAAGTATTGAGAAGTTAGTGTAGGATTGAGAAACGTGCACATAGATTTGTCCCAAAGTGTCAAGCAAACATTTAAAGTGGAAAAGGTCACGGCCAAAGGTCAAGGTCGAAGTACTGGGGGGTGGAGTGTGTAAGGCATGTTCATATGTATCACGTGTATAAATATTTAAGCGATTGGCAAAAGTATTGAGAAGTTATTGTGGGATTGAGAAACGTGCACGTAGATTTGTCCCAAAGTGCGAAGTAAACATTTAAAGTAGAAAAGGTGAAAGTCAAAGGTCAAGGTCGAAGTACTGGGTGGTGGAGTGTGTAGGGCATGTTCATATGTATCATGTGTATAAATATTTAAGCGATTGGCAAAAGTATTGAGAAGTTAGTGTAGGATTGAGAAACGTGCACGTAGATTTGTCCCAAAGTGCCAAGCAAACATTTAAAGTGGAAAAGGTCAAGGCTAAAGGTCAAGGTCGAAGTACTGGGTGGTGGAGTGTGTAGGGCATGTTCATATGTATCATGTGTATAAATATTTAAGCGATTGGCAAAAGTATTGAGAAGTTAGTGTAGGATTGAGAAACGTGCACGTAGATTTGTCCAAAAGTGCCAAGCAAACATCTAAAGTGGAAAAGGTCAAGGCCAAAGGTCAAGGTCGAAGTACTGGGTGGTGGAGTGTGTAGGGCATGTTCATATGTATCATGTGTATAAATATTTAAGCGATTGGCAAAAGTATTGAGAAGTTATTGTAAGATTGAGAAACGTGCACGTAGATTTGTCCCAAAGTGGTAAGTAAACATTTAAAGTAGAAAAGGTGAAGGTCAAAGGTCAAGGTCGAAGCACTGGGTGGTGGAGTGTGTAGGTCATGTTCATATGTATCATGTGTATAAATATTTAAGCGATTGGCAAAAGTATTGAGAAGTTAGTGTAGGATTGAGAAACGTGCACGTAGATTTGTCCCAAAGTGCTAAGTAAACATTTAAAGTAGAAAAGGTGAAGGTCAAAGGTTAAGGTCGAAGTACTGGGTGGTGGAGTGTGTAGGGCATGTTCATATGTATCATGTGTATAAATATTTAAGCGATTGGCAAAAGTATTGAGAAGTTAGTGTAGGATTGAGAAACGTGCACGCAGATTTGTCCCAAAGTGCCAAGCAAACATTTAAAGTGGAAAAGGTCAAGGCCAAAGGTCAAGGTCGAAGTACTGGGGGGTGGAGTGTGTAAGGCATGTTCATATGTATCATGTGTATAAATATTGACATAATATGTGAAGCCATGTAGAAGTTACTAAAGAATATGGTAATATCGGGACGGACGGACGGACGCACGCACGGACGGACGGGACGGATGGACGTACGGACGGACGTCGGTAACACTATATGCCCCCGTACCTTTCGGTAGCGGGGGCATAACAAATGCCTCTTTGTGGAATGTTGAATGTAGATTTAATCTAAAATGGATGCCACTTTGCTGAATGTAGATTGAATATTTAATTTAAATGGATGCCACTTAGCTGACTGTAGATTTAATCTAAAATGGCACCACTTAGTTACATGTAGGTACTAAATCATTGACAAAGGCATAGAGTCGAAACTTTGGAAGAGTGGATTTATTTATGGTTTATGAAGCTTTCTTAAAAAAAAACAACAAATAAAATAATAATTTAGCAATTAATTTCAGAGGTGGAGGGGGGGGGTGTGTAGGAGACTATGCAAATTGATTTGTTCTGGACTACGTGGTGGCTATTATTAGATAGCGGGCTACTATGGAAGGGTGTGGGCTGGAGTACTGTGGGAGAATGGGTTGGGGGTACTATTTGATTAAATGCGTTACCTTTCCGGGCTTGGGGATGGTGTCGACCTGGGCGGGGGACGGCACCCCGAGCTGCTCCCTGTGACCAGTGTCCAACATCTCCATCACCCGCATGTTGACCTCCCCGACCTTCAGGGCCAGCTGCAGGTTCGTGCCAAGGTCAAGGTAGCCTTCAGCACTCGGTGTCGACAGGAAGTCCATGGTCTGCAAATGGAGGACGGGTTATTGTCTTCTGTTTTTATATGTGGTTGAGACTGGAGAAATGAGGCTGATGGGTTTTGTGACCAGTACAGTTTCTGATCATTTTATACACTCACGTAGCCCGATAACGATCAATACTGTTTGATAGAAGCATGACGGATGTTTCATTGATGCAATGGTGAACATTGCACATCCTCATCAGACTGAGAATACACACTGATCTGGATCTACACTGATCGAAAAACCCCTAATCCCCATTGCTCCACTCGCAACCACATATAACATAATGTTGTTTTCTATCAGAAACTTTATTTATTTTTGTATATAAATACAATACACGTACATGTACCTCGTAATGACACTATTGGGCTTATTGTAGTAAAGACTAGACCAGCCTGCAGTATTGAAATTCGAGACATGCCATGTGATTTTGTACCTTCGGACATCAGCGTAATTTCATGAAAGTCGTTTACAAAATTTACAATATTTTCAGGAAATGGAGTTAAGAGTTGACAAAATTTTCAGAGTGCATGTGGAATTATATTCCGCATGTACTCTGAAAGTTTGTCAACTTTTGACTTCTTCATGAAAAAAATTGTAAACGTATTTAATGAAATTACGCAGATGTCCGAAGGTACAAAATCACATGGCGTGTCTCAAATTGTATGCACACTATGTCTGTCTTGGTATACATTGTGTCTGTTTCACATCAGTTTTAGCTTAAGTCTGTGTTAGGTATCTGTGGCATGCGCTGTGACAATACTTCCAAACGGCGACACAAATAAACAAGTGTGATAAAACCTCACTGGCAATGTATATGTTTTCTGGTACTCATACTCATCAAATAGTATGGATATCTCGACTTTGGTAACTTTTGATACTTTTCGCCATTTAGTCATTGGACATTTGGCTGCCGACGAACTTTTAGCATCAAGTTTAAAGAAGATAAATGTAAGTACTTTTTCATCAAAAACAAATTCACCCGCCACGATTTTTTTTATTTGATGAAATTCCATGAAATATTGATTTTATTACGAAAAAATAATGTTCCTATCATGATGATGGATATTTAACATAGGGGTTGAACTAGATTTTTTTAAAAATATTTTCGGACTTTCAAAATCTAACTTCTGTTTTCTTAGTTACATCATTTCCAAACTATTTAGCCATGTTTGGGAGTCATTTTCCTCTCCCGACCCTCCACGTCACTCACCAGCTCTGTTTTGCCCATGTAACATGGCATGTTAAATTCCCATAGGGAAATTGTCAGTTTTCATCAAATACAATTTTCTGATAGAGCATGTGAAGTGAAACATACAGTAGTATATTGCTCACTGGCGTGTTTATTCTGTTCAGGGTATACAGTGTCTCTAAACCGTACACACTGGGAAGTCCCTAGGGTGTCCGGTTTAGTAATGTTCCACTGTAAATGCCACTGGAATGCGGCTGTGCGTTGCCAACTTGAACATACATTATCATCATAAATATACACCAATGAAATCCATCAAATTAAGGATACACAGACAGCCTGTGTGTCCGGTTTAGAGAGGTTCTACTGTAATGTCAGCCTACATGGGAGATACAGCAATGTCAGGGTGCAGCCTGTTACCTCGTATATGAAGGTGGCCACGGCCGGGTCCCTCTGTCCAAGGGCTGCAGCGTGGGCCGAGTACGCCGCCAGCCCCTTGAGGCCGTATATAGTCATGTAGCGGACGCCGTTCAGGTCGGCGCCGAAGTCCTCCTGACTCTCCAGTACCCCCACCTTCAGGCCTGAATGGGGAACGCACGGTACACATTTGTTAATGAAATTACGCAGGTACAAAATCACATGGCGTGTCTCACTATGTGCACACTATGTCTGTTTTGGTATACATTGTGTCTGTTTCACATCAGGTTTAGCTTAAGTCGGTGCTAGGTATTTGTGGCATGCGCTGTGTTTGATTTGTTAAAATGCGCGTCACTTGAATTTCTTACAACAAGGCATGCCATCTGGTCATAAATATAACTTTTTACTTATTTGAACACTTAATGAAGACATTTAATATATATTGGCGAGTCGGAATATGTGATATATGCTGTCATTGGTCGGTAAATTAGGGCACACAATAAAGGCATTAGTGTATAATATAAACGAGATACATGAAGCTTACACAGATTTATGAATTTATTATCTTCTGAAAACGAATGAATTTTGGCTGCCATTGCCAATATCATTAATTTTAGTACCGTGTATTTCCTCTGTTAAATTGATTTGTCAAACGTTGCATATGCGTGCATAAAAGTGTGTACTGGAGTATCATACCTTCGGCCTCCAGGTACGGTATATCGTACGATGTGGGGGTCCAGGTAGACGGACCGGTCAGTAAGTCCTTGTCCAGTTTGCCGACCGCCTCCAGCTGGGCCTTCAGCTCCTCTCTGTAGTTGACGGCCGTCTCTATATAGCCTGGGAACCGGTCCCGGTCGAAGTTCACATTTGTCAGGGTGCTATAGGGAGTAAATAACATCACTGTTACAGTAACGTCACTGTTACAATAACGTCATTTTTACTCCACCGGCTGCCGTAATCTTGTCCAGATTATGAACGTTTTTTTGTTTTTACTAAATGGTTTATTTTTAAATACATCATGTATCATGTACATATTGTATAACAAAACATAGTTGAAATCACATGCCATGTTACTAGAAAAGAGCATACATAATGTATTTAGAAAGTGCACTTATTTAAGAAGAGTTTTTTAAGAAGAGAGTTATAGGAAAGAGAAAAAAGATAAAGAGGTCTGCCTTCTGTTCTCGTAATTCGTAATACATGTGATGTATAACGTTTATGTCAATAATACAATATAGTTGACATATATTTTTAATAAGCATGTAATTAACTTTGCTACGCTTGGTACCTTGCACATATTTATCGTCTTTTTATTTTATTAATACAATGTAATTCTTTCCTGGGTGTTAAAAGTTGAAATTACCCCATTTTATTATATGTAGATCTAGCTTGTCTTTCATTGTGGCTATTTCATTTTCAATATTGATTCGTCTTTTCAAATATTGCATGAACAAATTAAATGACAATTCTTGTTTTTCATATTTACATTTAATCCAGAAATATTTTGCAAGTATGATAATGAAATTAAATTGTTTAGCGATACGATTTGTTTGGTTTACACCAAATGAAATCGTATTAAAATTCACTTCGTAAACCACACCTCTTTCATTTAAGAATGTTCTTAGTTGTGACCATACATGTTGTACGTTTGGGCATTCCCAGAATAAATGTTTTATATTTTCCACATTCATGCTGCAAAAATCACATAAACTACTTGGTACAATGCCACAAATAAGTAATAATTTATTTGTGCCTATGATTCTCATTAAATATTTATACTGAAAATTCCGTAGTGTGGTATCTATTGTAAATTGCATACAAATTGTGTATATATTTTTCCATTTGAAATTAAAATCGGGAAATTCGTTCGTCCATTTCTGCTCTGATTTTATTGATTCTATGTTTTTTTGTATTTGTTTGTATAGTGTATAGAAGTTTATTTACTCCATTGCTTGTCTGTACTTGTTGTAAAATAGGTTTCAGAGTTTGTACGGTATTTATGTTTTCTGTTTTAATTTGTTCTTTCCATTGCAGATTAATATTATTTACTAAACCTTGGTATTTGATAAAATCATCTGCCCTTATATTATACATTTCCGCAAAATCATTAAAACCGATAAATCTGTTTACTCTATAATCATATAACTGTTCTATAAATTTGATACCCGATTTGATCAGTTTGGACAGCCATCTTGAATTCTAAACATTCATGTGTGTCAAGGTCGCACCTATGCAAAATTTCATTTTGATGCGCAGTCGTACAGGGAAATGACTGTATGGAATATATGGTTTATACTACTTGTATATGGTATACCGTATTATATATGAGACACGACATGTGAGTTTGTACATTCGGACAACTGCGTAATTTCCCGAAATGCGTTTACAAAATTTAAAATATTTTCCGTAAATGGCGTCAAAAGTTGACAAAGATTTCGGAGTACATGCGAAATTATATTCTGAAAATGTTGTCAACTTTTGACTTTATTTATGAAAAATATTGTAAATTGTGTAAACGTAATTGAAATTATGCAGATGTCCGAAGGTACAACATCGCATGGCGTGTCTCATATGTACATGCACGATGGTATCTATGGTAGATTTGGTTGTGAAATGGTCATATTATGCCACCTATAGAAATAGGTATCAATTCTAAATATTCCAGAATTAATATAAATCAATTAAATTAATACGCATCGTTATTTTTTAGTGGTATAAACATAATTTGTTTTAAGAAAATAGTAACTACATTTACAGATGCTAGAAAATGTACTATTGTGTTGTTTACTAACATTGCAGCGCATTTTGTATTGCATACATTACATCGGGGTTCCTATAAATGGCTTGCTGTCAGATAATGATTACAACTGGTTATGCCATCACCAGTGTTAATAATACCTATAGTATATGGAAGCGTCCTGGTTCCAATGCTAAAATATATTTATCTTCTAATTAGGAGATACTAACTCGTAATTAGGAGATAGTATTAGCATTGGCACCAGGACGCTTCCATATAATATAGGTATTATACAAGCTGGTCATCGACCGTATAGGAGGGCAAAGTTATTTATCCCACCCACACCCGTACTATGGCGAATTATCATAATACAATATGGACATTACATTAACCTAAAGTTGTTGCAATTGATTGTACAATATGCTACCATTATGGAAGCGTCCTGGTACCAATGCTAAATATGTTTTATCTCCTAATTAGGAGACACTATCTTCTAATTAGGAGATACTAACTCGTAATTAGGAGATAGTATCTCCTAATTAGGAGTTAGTATCTCTTAATTAGGACGTATTATCTCCCAATTAGGACTTATTAGTTATTAATAGCAACGGCAATGCTCAACATTATGTGTAAAATAGTTGGCATGCCCAACTTTACTTTTGAAGAGAACAAATTGCTGTTATTGAGATGCCCCCCCCCCCCCACCGTAGCGTGTACCACGCAGTCGCAATGCGACGTCGAAGGTCATTTATTTTTCATATTGTGGTTTACGGGCGATTTTCGAAAAATTTCCCTCTGGGTGAGCGAAACAAAATTCATGAAAACATTTTGCCGTTCATGCAGCATACACGTATGTAGGCCTACGCCCAGTCATAATTTTGAAAAGATTTCACATAATATTATGTCACACCTCCAGAGTTCCTGTTGGGTATGCAATTTGGATTACTCGGTGTGTATCCCTATTCTGCAAAGTGCCGATTGATTTTGGCCAAATAAACATACTAAAAATATGAAAATTTACCCGTATTTTTCTTCACATTACGAAAAACCTATGCTGCCAAAAATATTTTTTGAACGCACAAACTTTTTGGCAGAGGGCACCTCTCACCATATCCGTATAAAGGCGTATATCACCACTTCAATTCTGGGTTCTACCCCAATAAATACGTCTGCAATATACCTCGTAAAACGGTTTATTAGTCGGACATAAAGCACCTTTGCTTCATCAATCTATTTGTGTTTAGAGCAGGCTGTATTTTACAAACACCAGTAACTGATCAAGTTCTACAAATTAGCAGATTGTACATCCAATAATCAACATCGAATATATTTCTAACATGGAATTTCTGAGCATGCAGATTCACAAGTGGCTACTTGTCTCCCGCCAGTTAGTACTTTCAGTACTTTGATTTCTATTCGCACAGGCGAGTAATGGGAATGATTTGGCCACAGTGCTGTATATGTGAACGTGCACAAAACTCTGCAAAACCTCCATTACCGTCCTGCGACGGACGGTACGGGAGGTTTTGCACAGTTACGTGGCCGCAGTTACCTGAACATGGCCTTCATGATGAAGTCTCCGCATTCTTCGGTCGGTTGGATGCCGGCGGCGAGGGCCCGACTGGCGTACACACCGAGGCCCTGGAGGGCGTAGATGAGGGTGTCCTGGAGGGCGGCCACCTCGGCCGTCTTGCCGCAGACGCCCACCGTCACACAGCCCTTCCGGCTCTTCGTCTGCTCGCACTGGTAGCAGAACATGTCTGCAACGACATGAGGGTCACGGGTGAAAGACTTGGACAGTAACCCGAATTTTCTGGCTGTAAGGCTGGGCGACTAACATGTAAGTAATATACTTACTTATCCCGTCAACACAGTGCGTATGTGCCGTGAAACACGGTGCTGTGAAACATTTTTGATATCCAGTCAATACTATTTTTGCATTTTACAGCCATTTGTAGGTGTTGACGGGATAAATAGAATAATAGGTTAGTGCCGTGAATGGGAAAAAATATCTGGCGCGGCACGGAAACGGGATGTGCTCGGCAGAGCCTCGCCCATCCCGTTTCCTGAGCCTTGCCAGATATGTTTTCCCATTCACGACACTAACCTACTATTCTCTATAAGTAACCCAGCGTTACAGACACATACTCATGGTTACATGTACAGGTGCTATACAATATCCATTGGAAACAAGAACAGTAGCCGATTTCATCAACATTGCAAAGTATACTTTAGTAGCAAAGTATACTTTGAGGGAGAAATTTTCAATTTTATGATAAATTTATTAATTTTTATTATACTGAATTTATTACATTATCACAGCCAATTTGGATGTGATAATGTAATAAATTCAGTATAATAATTCTGCATAGTTTTAATCATCAAATATATGCGGTCATTAGTTCTGTATGAAATAATGCATTTCGGGAAAAATAAATGATTACTCCCTCAAAGTATACTTTGCTAGTAAAGTATACTTTGCAATGTTGATGAAAAAGGCTACTGAACAGCGGCGCACATGGGCAAATGTAGTGTAGACTATACAGAGACAGAACAACACTATATAGTTACGACACGAGCACCACGGGTGAACAATTTATTTTACTGATAGTAACTCACGGTGGTATCAGGCTATTTTCATATGCAAATGAGGCATGACATTTTTTAATTTATACTAATTAAATGCATCACCTGAAAAAATAATATTTTAGACAGATTATAAAGTATGATCATTGCATATCAAAAAAAAATACAGAGAATAAATAGCAATGTCCGTTAACATTTTATGGAAACACGGTTATCGCCCCTGATATCAGTGTGGAAATTTACGTCTGATATAAAATGTATAATAATGACAATCACTACGTGGGGTAATGGTGAATGAGAATGTTTATGTTGCCAGAAAATGTCTCAGATTATGTCTCTGATATAAAGAACATGTGCCTACTAAATGGGCATGTGCCTTTAATCTATATAAAACTTGATAATATGGAACGATGGAGCAAACTTTGGTCATGAACTATATTACAGTGACATAGCAAGTTATAATGTAGTCAAATAGGAACGCATTCGCAGTGCACTAGTATCCGTCCACTGCTATGTCCGGCGGTTATTGTGGATCAGGTTTGGTGGCTCGGACGTTTCGTATCGTCGCTTTTGCGAGGCGTAGAAACGAAAATTACTAACCATAAGTTTCGTCTCTCCACGGCGAATTTTAGGGGGGTGCGTACACACCCGTCGCAACACCACCCCCCGGCGTGGAAACATAATGTTCGTCTGTACGCGACGATGAAGGAACGACGAGACATGACCCTCACGAGCCACCATACATTCATCCATGGTATCCAACATGGTGTACAATACCGTCTGCTTTATCTTGACCAGATTTCAACATTCTGAACATCTCTCGGCAATCTCAACTCGCAATCAATCAGTTTGATTGGCTGAGCCTGAGCTGTTACACAGCCAATCAAAGTGAAACGACCTCGATAGATTCCCATACCATACCCATGACGCATTACCACGTACGCCCCTAAATATATTGAATGGACTATTCCATTACATAGAAAGCGGGTGATTTTGTCATTGGGATGGAGGTCAAAGAATGACAGTGCGGATCCAGATGAGACGGGTCGTTACGATCATGTGGATATACGGTTTGTAATATTATCCGTGTGGTTAGAAGGCTAGACGTATTGCAACAACAGGAATATAGGTGGTACATACAATTATGGTATATTTGTTTTCTGGTGTACGTGCCGAATGCATAATAGTTTCTCTGAACACGTGAAGTAGAGGGGAATTACACAGCGTTAATTGGCGGGCCGTCGGCCGACGAAAGGAACCTTGTGTTGGTGCTGAAACTGGCAACGAGTGTGGGTGTGGACCGTTCTCCTTGCCACGGTTTAAATACATAAGCAGGATGGTATATTATAGGTCTACACGGTGGTGAAATGGCGAAAGTGTAGTCCCAGATTAGACTGCGCGAGATGCGCAGTCTGATATGGCAGGCACTACACTGGTCGAAACGCCCTATACGGGCCAGTTTCTCAGCCGATTGATAAGATAGCAACTAGCAAGTGTATGTGAACTGGTTTATAACCTATCAAACTTCATCATTTAATGTTATCTAGAACAGTGAATAATTTATATTCGATTCAACCTCTATATGACCGTCAGATATATAGGAAGGTAGATTACTTTTGAAATGCGAATAAATATAACGCGTACGAACCAGCGATAGTGCGATGTTATCACGATGTGTTAGTATAGGGCGTCGGGTATTTTTTGGGGGAAAGCCATAACAATGGCGAATGTTGCCATAGACATAAACGGCTCGGCATTCCAAAAAATTCTAAGACAACTGCCAACTTGAAAGCGTTCGCATACGGCGAGTGTTACTAATTTCCCGTGAAATACTAACACGAATGTACCAGGAAGTCTCGTGAATTAGCGAACAATCTGCCCACGTCATCCATTCATGGTCGATACGCGTGATTGTGAGCGCACAACCTGAATAGATATCGCGAAATAGATTATGTTCACGGTCATTGCGAAAGACATTCACGAATTACGTGCGTGCTATAATGACCGCATTTAGTTAATTATAAGTGTTATTATTTGGCTATTAAATCAAATATGCGTCTCTATCCAATTCGGACTTTGTGTACAATTTTCCCATCACGGTTTCTTAACCATGTGACGCAATGTACGCCCATGTATGCTGGTATCTGTTGCGGTACCATGGGAAGCGCCTTCCAGCCCAGGTCCGTGAAACTGCGCCACCACATGTGTCTTCAAAACCAGTTTTCGCTGTTTCTCCGCATGTAGGCCTTTACCAGTATGCACATTGTGACGCTATGTTTGAGGTCTCTCGTTGAAAAGTGAGGAAACTACTTGGACTACATTTTCTTTAAAAACATATATGAAATCAGCGTATTTCTTCCGATACATGTGAAGTCGAACATCTCTAAATCGGACACCCATAAAACAGTACATGTATATGGGGTGCCGTTTTGGACTTTAATAGCACTTCGTGATATCATCACTTCAAATGGATGATATCACCTATTCGAATGGATGATATTACCCATTTGAATTGGTGATATAACCTATTTGATTTGAATTGATGATATCATCCATTCGAATAGGTGATATCCTCACTTCAAATACATGATATCACCTATTAGAATGGATGATATCACCTATTCAAATGGATGATATCACCTATTTGATTTGAAGTGATGATATCATCAATTCGAATGCATGATATCATCACTTCAAATACATGTTATCACCTATTCGAATGGATGATATCACCTATTCGAATGGATGATATCACCTATTTGATTTGAAGTGATGATATCATGCATTTGAAGTGATGATATCACCCATTCGAATACATGATATCATCCATTCAGCACAAACTGGTGATATCACCAATTCGAATGCGTGATATCATGTATTCAGGACGAATAGGTGATATCATCCTTTCGAATAGATGATATCACCCATTCGTTTAAATGATGAAAGAGAAAATGATTACTCCCTGTTTACAGTAGTCTCGCAGAAACAAGACTTCCAGTCAAAAATTTAAGCACGCGCCTTTACTGGGGATTATTATTGTTTTGTTCATAATTTAATATCTTATTGTAGAATAATTTCATAATAGAATTATAATATCAACACGTTTGCATGCTTACTATTTTTTTAGCATATTTAGCAAGTGTTTTTAACGTTAGGATTATTTTCTCTTTTTTTTTCGCAGGGAGAAATCCTTCATTTTGAAACATAATGTTTCTTCCGAAAGGATGATAACACCTATTCGAAAGGATGATATCACCTATTCGTTCTGAATACATGATATCACGCATTCTAATTGATGATATCACCAGTTTGTGCTGAATGGATGATATCATGTATTCGAATGGGTGATATCACCTATTCAAATGCATGATATCATCACTTCAAATCAAATAGGTGATATCATCCATTGTAATAGGTGATATCACCCATTCGAATAGGTGATGTCATGTATTTTAAGTGATGATATCACCTATTCGAATGGATGATATCATCACTTCAAATCAAACAGGTGATATCACCCATTCAAATAGGTGATATCATCCATTCGAATAGGTGATATCATGTATTTGAATTGATGATATCATCAATTCGAATGCATGATATCATCACATCAAATCAAATAGGTGATATCATCCATTCGAATAGGTGATATCATCCATTTGAATAGGTGATATCATCCATTTGAAGTGATGATATCACAAAGTGCTATTAAAGTCCAAAACGGTGCCCCATACATGTATGCGTTGATGGGTTTCGGTGTTATTTATCCGTTGTTTATGATTGCACATTTAGCGTACATACAACACTGACATGTCATGAACTGAACACATGTCTGAATTAATACAGTGCAACATCGCCGTAACTTGGTCGCCGGGGGACCTACCAATGTGTCAGGTTTAGGGAGGCACCACTGTCTTCTTGTCTTCTCAGTGAATTGAAGGGAACAGTGGGAGTCGGGGGCTAACTCCGAGATGGATGAAGGGTCAGTGGGAGTCGGGTGCTAACTCCGAGATGGATGATGGGGTCAGTGGGAGTCGGGGGCTAACTCCGTGATGGATGAAGGGGTCCGTGGGAGTCGGGGGCTAATTCCATGATGGGTGAAGGGGTCAGTGGTAGTCGGGGGCTAACTCCGTGATGGATGAAGGGGTCAGTGAGAGTCAGAGGCTAACTCCATGATGGATGAAGGGGTCAGTGGGAGTCGGGGGCTAAATTCCCAGTGGGAGTCGGGGGCTAACTCCGTGATGGATAAAGGGGTCAGTGGGACTCGATGGCTAACTCCGTGATGTATGAAGGGGTCAGTGGGACTCGATGGCTAACTCCGTGATGGATGAAGGGGTCAGTGGGACTCTGGGACTCGATGGCTAACTCCGTGATGGATGAAGGGGTCAGTGGGAGTCGGGGGCTAACTCCATGATGGATTATGGGGTCAGTGGGAGTCGGGGGCTAAATTCCTAGTGGGAGTCGGGGGCTAACTCAGTGATGGATGAAGGGGTCAGTGGGACTCGATGGCTAACTCCTTGATGGATGAAGGGGTCAGTGGGACTCGATGGCTAACTCCGTGATGGATGAAGGGGTCAGTGGGAGTCGGGGGCTAACTCCGTGATGGATGAAGAGGTCCGTGGGAGTCGCTAATTCCATAATGGGTGAAGGGGTCAGTGGTAGTCGGGGGCTGGGGTTAGTGGGAGTCGGGGGCTAACTCCGTGATGGATGAGGTCAGTGGGACTCCATGGCTAACTCAGTGATGGATGGATGAAGGGGTCAGTGGGACTCCATGGCTAACTCCGTGATGGATGAAGAGGTCAGTGGGACTCGATGGCTAACTCCATGATGGATGAAGGGGTCAGTGGGAGTCGAAGGACGCTAACTCCATGATGGATATGAAGGGTCAGATGGGAGTGAAAGGGGGTCTACTCCATGATGGATGAAGGAGTCAGTGGGACTACATGGCTAACTCCGTGATGGATGAAGTGGGGTTCATGACTCGATGGCTAACTCCGTGATGGATGAAGGAAGTTCAGTGGGAGTCTACATGGCTACTCCGTGATTGATGAATGGAAGCAGTGGGACTCAATGGCTAACTCCGTGATGGAGTGAAGGGGTTAGTGGGACTCCAGTGCTACCTCCGTGATGGATGGGAAGTGGGGGTCAGGAGTGGGACTCCATGGCTAACTCGTGATGGATGATGAGTCAGTGGGGACTCCATGGCTAACTCCGTGATGGATGAAGGAGTCAGTGGGATTCCATGCTTATCTACGTGATGGATGAATGGGGTCTAGTGGGAGTCGGGGGCTAACTCCGTGATGGATGAAGGGGTCAGTGGAAGTCGGGGGCTCCAAATCCTATGAAGGAGTCGGGGCTAATCCTCCGTGATGGATGAAGGGGTCAGTGGGACTCGATGGTAAACTAACTCCTTGATGGATGAAGTCGGGGTCAGTGGATGAAGGACTCGATGGCTAACTCCGTGATGATGAAGGATGAGGGTCCGTGGGAGTGGGCTCGGGGGCTAACTCCGTGATTGGATGAAGAGACGTCGGTGAGGGCGTCGCTAATTCCATGAAGGGGTGTGGAAGGGGTCAGTGGTAGTCGGGGGCTGGGGTTAGGGTGGGGAGTCGGCTAACTCCATGTGGATGGAAGAGTCAGTGGGACTCATGGCAACTCAGGGGGTGTGATGGATGAGGTCAGTCGGGACTCATGGCTAACTCGTGATGGTATGAGGGGTCAGTGGGACTCCATGGCTAACTCCAGTGATGATGAAGGGGTCATGCTGGGACTCCCTGGGAACTCCGTGATGGATGAAGGGGTCAGTGGGGACTCGACTCCATGATGGATGAAGGGGGTCAGTGTCGTCGGGGGCTAAACTCCAAGATGGATGAAGGGGAGGTCAGTGGGACTCTGGGGGCTAATCCATTGAATGGATGAAGGGGTCAGTGGGAGTCGGGGGCTAACTCCATGCCATGGGTAATGCCAGAGGGGTCAGGGTGGGACTACATGGCTAACTCCGTGATGGATGAAGGGGTCAGTGGGACTCGTGGGGCTAACTCTGTGATGGATGAAGGAGTCAGTGGGGGTCTACATGGTAACTACCTGATGGATGAGGATGCAGTGGGAACTCAAACCTGGTAACTAACTCCGTGATGGATGAAGGGGTCAGGGTGGGACTCCCAATGGCTAACTCGTGATGATGAGGAGTTAGTGGGACTCATGCATGGCTAACTCCGTGATGGGATGAGGAGTCAGTGGGGGATTCCATGCTTAAAACTCCGTGATGGATGAAGGGTGGGGGTAGTGGGAGTCGAGGGCTAACTCCGTGATGGATGAAGGGGCAGTGGAGAGTCGGGGGCTAAACTCCACCGAATGATGGATGAATGGGGTCAGTGGGAGTCGGGGGCTAACTCCATGATGGATGAGGGGGTCAGTGGACCTGAACGTCGATGGCTAACTCCATGGGGATTGGGGGCTACATGGCTACCTCCATGATGGATGAAGGGGTCAGTCTGATGGGACTCCATGGCTTAACCTCTATGGCCATGATGGATGAAGGAGTCAGTGGGACTCCATGGCTAAGTCCGTGATGGATGAAGGGGTCAGTGGGAGTCGGGGCTAACTCCGTGATGGATGAAGGGGTCAGTGGGACTCGATGGCTAACTCCATGGGACTCCATGGCTAACTCCGTGATGGATGAAGGGGTCAGTGGGAATCGGGGGCTAACTCCGTGATGGATGAAGGGGTCAGTGGAACTCGATGGCTAGCTCCGTGATGGATAAAGGGGTCAGTGGGAGTCGGGGCTAACTCCGTGATGGATAAAGAAGGGGTCAGTGGGAGTCTGGGGCTAACTCCGTGATGGATGAAGGGGTCATGGGAACTCCGATGGGCTAACTCCGTGATGGATGAAGGAGTCAGTGGTACTCGTGATGGTGAAGGGGTCCATGGCTCGATGGGGAACTCCGTGATGGATGGAAGGAGTCAGTGGGACTCATGACTAACTCCGTGAGGTGAAGCAGGGTGGGATCCATGGAAGGGGTGGGCCCTCTTGTTCCACCGACCCCTTCAATAGTAAAGCATACTATTGACTAGTTGAGTGTACTGTGTCACCTTACCTGGTTTCTCCATCTTCATGGCAGTGGCGGCCTGGGCATACTGCCTGGTCTGACATGCCGTCGGTGCCGGCGCCCGACCGGACCGTGCCGATATGCCGGCGGCTCCACCCAGAACCCTCTCGCCGGCACAGCCGTCCACCAGTAGCCTCCTCACCAGCAGCAGCTGCCTGTACTTCGACATTATTTGCTTCTTGTCGTTTTCACTGAATGCTGTCGGGTCTAGTCACTTTCTAATTCCAGCCTGGCAGACACTAAATAAATCAGTATTCACTATATAATAGGCCAGAGAAAATTAGCAGACCAATCTCACCCCCGCCCACCTCTGAAATAAATTGTTATATATTTGTTTAAAAAATAAAAAAAGTGCAAATTAGTGTTTTATTACACCACTTTTAAAACAATTTAAATACAAAATAAACGCTTCCCACCCACTCATTCCCACCCATTTTATTCCAGACTCTAGACAAGATTATCTGCTGAATTGTCTACGACCGTGGTACATAAATGTAGTATTATTAGAATTTCCTTAAAAAATAACCTAGCTATATCATTTCTGAATTGTCTTTAATCATAAAATCTGTCCGTTATATAACTCGGATTTTTCATTCAATTTTATATACGTCTAGAGCACACAAAGAAAGTCCGTTATATAAGTCAACAACCTATACAATCCAGTATACAATCCAGTATGTCGTCACTCTAGTATTGGAAACCCAAACGCGCGTGTCCAGGATCGAGTTTAGACAACCGCCACACTACACTCCTTGGTCCTACAATCACGTCCGCATGGCCAACTATCGGCATAAAACATTGTAAAATCAATATAACAGGTAAGTACGGTGGCACAGATGGGACATGGAAATATTTTTTACTATTACTTGCGCACGCGATAGCTATTGCGTGCTACGCGATAGGTTTTGCGTGCGCACGCGATAGGGTTTCATTGGGTAAGCTATCGCGTGCGCACACAATAGCTATCTATCGCGTGAGCACGCAATAGCTATCGCGTGCGCACGCAAATCCTATCAATAGCAATGAAATATTTCCATGTCCCCTCTGTGCCACCGTAGGTAAGCGACAAATAACTTTAAATCCGGTTGCATTTCTTGAATTTAAGGCGATAATTGTCGTCTGAATGTTCAGGTTATTTAATTATTGTTTTGGCATTACATGCGAATCGTCTCCATATGGACATGTCTTTGAACGGTTAATTATACCGAAAATGCCGGGTAAAATTGCAGACGACAGATGTTTCCGGCCTGGAAATGGTTTGTGGGTAAAAACAATTACCGGCTTCGCACCAATGTCATTGTTCGGGATAGAGCGCACCAGTGAACGTGATATGATCCATGGTTGGCCATAGGCGTCACGCGTGCTTGCTACACACACGATTGTATTCCCCACCCAGGGGAGCGTGTGGTGGCTGGAATATCCGGGGAATTAGACAACACTGTATTCCCCGTCCAGTGTAGTGGGTGGCGGCTGGAATATCCGGGGAATTTTACAACACTGTATTCCCCGCCAAGGGAGTGGATGGCGGCTGAAATATCCTGGGAATTAGACAACACTGTATTCCCCGCCCAGGGTAGCGGGTGGCGGCTGGAACATCCGGGGAATTAGATAACATTGTATTCCCCACCCAGGGTGGTGGGTGGCGGCTGGAACATCCGGGGAATTAGACAACAGTGTATTCCCCGCCCTGGGAAGTGGTTGGCGGCTGGAACATCCGGGGAATTAGACAACACTGTATTCCCCGCCCAGGGTAGCGGGTGGCGGCTGGAACATCCGGGGAATTAGACAACATTGTATTCCCCGCCCAGCGGGGTGGGTGACGGCTGGAACATCTGGGGAACTAGACAACATTGTATTCTGTGCACAGGGAAGCGGGTGGCGGCTGGAATATCCGGGGAATTAGACAACATTGTATTCCCCGCCCTGGGAAGTGGTTGGCGGCTGGAACATCCGGGGATTAGACAGCACTGTATTCCCCGCCCAGGGTAGCGGGTGGCGGCTGGAACATCCGGGGAATTAGACAACATTGTATTCCCCGCCCTGGGAAGTGGTTGGCGGCTGGAACATCCGGGGAATTAGACAACACTGCATTCCCCGCCCAGGGTAGCGGGTGACGGTTGGAACATCCGGGGAACTAGACAACATT
The DNA here is from genome assembly GCA_029237695.1 of Conchocele bisecta. NCBI lineage: Eukaryota > Metazoa > Mollusca > Bivalvia > Lucinida > Thyasiridae > Conchocele > Conchocele bisecta. The sequence goes on from CM055277.1 coordinate 36,678,287, forward strand.
GTATTCTGTGCATAGGGAAGCGGGTGGCGGCTGGAATATCCGGGGAATTATACAACATTGTATTCCCCACCCAGGGGAGTGGGTGGCGGCTGGAAAATCCGGGTAATTAGACAACATTGTATTACCGCCCAGAGAAGTGGCTTGCGGCTGGTATATCTGGTGAATTAGACAACATTATATTACCCGCCCAGACAATATATTACCCGCCCAGAGGAGTGGGTTGCGGCTGGAATATCCGGGGAATTAGACAACATTGTATTCCCCACCCAGAGCAGTGGGTTGCGGCTGGAATATCCGGGGAATTAGACAACATTGTATTCCCCGCACAGAGGAGTGGGTTGCGGCTGGAATATCCGGGGAATTAGACAACATTGTATTCCACGCACAGAGGAGTGGGTTGCGGCTGCAATATCCGGGGAATTAGACAACATTGTATTCCCCGCCCAGAGGAGTGGGTTGCGGCTGGTTGAGGCGGATATTAGCCCGTACCAAGTGTCTAACCCGTCAATGAGCGTCTACATGATCAAAAAATGATAAAAAAGCGCTCTGATAAACCAGACCAACCACTAAGTCCACTTCAGTCTTCTTCCCGGCGAGAGTGTCAACACCCTGCCCAGAAGAAGTCCTGAGAGGACGTGGGTCGGGACCTTCTCAGGTAAGTGTTACTACTCATAAAATTATAATTTGAGGACAAATTCGTCAATTTTATTTTGTCCTGTAACACTTACCTGAGAATATACGATAGGATATTCCCAGATTTCTAAGCCATTCCATCTGGAGGTGGGAGGACTTCTTCCCTGGATCAGTAATCCCTAATGTCCGCCCTTCAGATCAGCTCCCTTCCTGGGAAATATATGTACAACAAGTTCAAATCCCTCCATGGGATAAATGTAATGTACACTGTACAACAAATAACACTGCTTGTGTCCCAAAACACAATAATCCACATACATATAATACGGCAACCCGCCGGGAAATAGGATGTACATCCTGCACTATATCACATAGTTTACTTCAGCACACTAACATCCAATTGTCTCAAGTAGAATCTCGTGAATGTCGTCTCTTTCGACCAATCCGCAGATTCCAAAATCGACTTTAATGAGGCCCCTTTATAAACATCCCATGAGGAGCCTATGGCTCGTGTCGAATGTCCCTTCACTTTCATATCTGGATTGTTGTATGCACTTTTAATCATTTTCACAATCCATGAAGACAATGTTTGTGAGGTTACTGGCTTATGTGGAGCATTTAATGCCAAGAACAACTTGCCTTGAGTGTTTCTGAACTCTTCTGTCCTTTTCAAATAAACCAATAGTGCTCGTTTTGGGAATGCCGGCACAAATATTTTAATTCCAAAATGAGACGGCCTGTCCTGTTTAGACCATCCCGGTCTAATAAAGGTTACCACGTTACACTGTACACGAATGGCTCCTTCGCCCAACTGTAATGACGCCAAATCGCTACATCTGCTGAAAGTAGCAATGGCGACCAAAAAGACAGTTTTCCAGGTTACATATCTTAATGGCACCTTCATCATAGGTTCAAATAATTGTGACTGCAACATTTTTAGAATGAATGGTAGATCCCATTCAGGCAAAAGTTTGACTTGAGGTGGGCGTGAGTTGAACACCACTTTCAACAGTCTAATTAATGATGTGTGCATGTTTACCGACTGGTACATTATCGACAGGTGGTAATACTGATGAAAGCATTGACCTGTAGCCTGAAATTGTCCTATATTGCACTCCACTGGTATAGAGATCAGAGAGAAAATCTGCTGCATTAGTCAAAGAGGCAGTATAGGGTTGTGATAGTATAATACACAGTTATGACACTTATACACATACCATGTAAAGACATTATATGACTACAGCATATAGGAAACAGCGCCCTTCATAACTGTGATACATAGACAACATTGTATTCCCCGCCCTGGGAAGTGGTTGGTGGCTGGAACATCCGGGGAATACATATGCATTCAATATAGATGTATTATTAATTTATTACCGCATAGTACATTTTTATAACTTTTATTCTTTCTATATACCAAACAATCCCATGAATGACCTCAACATATGCTCCATCATGAACTCACAACATATTGATCTCGATCGCATTATAGTGTAATATCCATACATATGTGACTCACAAATACTGAATCATTAAATCCATCCTATTTACATGGTACATGCCTACCTGTAAATGACTTCTTGATATTATAGGTAATCGAAACACGATTGTATTGTTAATAAACACAGCATAGGCCGTTTATGAACTGAGATGTAATGGCCTGGATGACACCATGTATTGAATGCGTAGATATATAGAGTAAAGTGAATATGGCTCACAGATACCGGTTATTAACTTGTTATTACATGTACTTACATGTCCTAGTACATGGTTACCGGCATATGACTACTTAAATGATACGTCATCCAAATGTTATTTTATTTTCGGCAATAACAACATCATATGTCGTATATAAACGGATTCGATGACCATAATCACACCATTGACTCTACATATATACGATATGTATATGTTATATCATTCCCCAATTTTCAAGTACCGTAATTGATTTTGTCTCTTGCTACACCGACAAGCACACTCGCACTGTCCATGTGTAGTGTTTCCAAGTTATTGGTATTCCATGCTCATGCTAATGTCGTCAATATTACAACTTTGTTATAATAATACATGTGTCGATAACGATTTTTCAAGTATAAGTGGTGGGAATATAACGTATGCAAACGCAGTAGAATGGATATTCCCATATCAGTGGACATTAGCATAATACATGTACTTATATTTAGCTCGCCTATTCGAAGAATAGTTAGAGCTTATGTTGTCACCCCGGCGTCGGCGTCGGCGTCACCGTCACGCCTTGGTTAAGGTTTTTAGTCAAGCTTGTATATGGAATACTACTGGCCCTACACCCACCATACTTGGACAACTTCATTTCCTAGTGATGTACATCAATAACCCTGATCTATATTTGACCTTGACCTACATTTCCTCTTGAATTACTTAGTTAATTCCCCTTGGTTAGTCAACCTTGGTTAAGGTTTTTAGTCAAGTTTGTACATGGAATACTAGTGTGCATACAGACACCATACTTGGACAACATTTTCTCATAGGGGTGTACATCAATAACCCCTGATCTATATTTGACCTTGACCTACATTTCCTCTCGAATTACTTAGTTAATTCCCCTTGGTTAAGGTTTTTAGTCAAGCTTGTATATGGAATACTACTGGCCCTACACCCACCATACTTGGACAACATCAGCTCCTAGTGATGTAGATCAACAACCCCAAATCTATATTTGACCTTCACCTACATTTCCTCTTGACTTATTTAGTTAATTCCCCTTGGTTAGTCAACCTTGGTTAGAGAAAAAGTCAAGCTTGTAGATGAAATACTAGTGTGCATACATACACCATACTTGGACAACCTTTTCTCATAGGGATGTACATCAATAACCCCTGATCTATATTTGACCTTGACCTACATTTCCTCTTGAATTACTTAGTTAATTCCCCTTGGTTAAGGTTTTTAGTCAAGCTTGTATATGAAATACTCCTGGCCCTGCACCAACCATACTTGGACAACTTCATCTCCTAGTGATGTACATCAACAACCCCTGACCTATATTTGACCTTGACGTACATTTAACCTTGAATTACTCAGTTATTTCCCCTTGGTTAAGGTTTGTAGTCAACCTTGGTTAAGGTTTTTAGTCAAGCTTGTAGATACAATACTATTGTGCATACATACACCATACTTGGATAACTTTTTCTCATAGGGATGTACATCAATAACCCCTGACCTATATTTTACCTTCACCTACATTTAACCTTGAATTACTTACTTATTTCACCTTGGTTAAGGTTTGTACTCAAACTTGGTTAATGTTTATAGTCAAGCTTGTATATGGAATTGGGCCTACAGCAACCATACTTGGAAAACTTCATCTCCTAAATGATGTACATCAATAACCCCTGACCTATATCTGACATTGACCTACATTTAACCTTGAATTACTTACTTAATTTCCCTTGGTTAAGGTTTTTAGTCAACCTTGGTTAAGGTTTTTATGCAGGCCGCGGCCACCTTGTTTGTCAAGCTATGTGTACATCGACAACCCTCGTAGTTGAGCTATGCTGTTCTCCTACAACTCTTGTTATCTCAAGATGCAATGGCGTGGTTTTTATTCATATCCAAAAAGCTAAGCATACTTCTTCGCTATGAAAACACGCTGCTTTCATTATGTGGGAAGTTAATAATGGTAGTTGTTACGTAGCCAGTCAAGTTCAGAATTTGTCAACTTCCCTTTGATATGTCAATCACTGTGCCTACCATTTCGTGTACCGCATTAATAAATTGATTATCGTTGTTGATATATATATAGTAGGTTTCGTTATAATGGAAAATAACACAATATCCGCATGGCATGTACCGGTATCTGATGGTTTCGATGTATGCATCAAGCCCATATACAGACATTTTGAAGCAGGGAGTCTTTTCAAGGGCTTGAATGGCCCGAGGCAGAATGGCCCGAGGCAGCTAGGGGGTCCGGGGCAGATAATACGACTGCTTGCATTAATATAATAAAATGACTACGTATTGACAATAATTCTTATTTTAGTGGATGAAACAGTGGATACCAAGGCAGGACGAGGGATGTAGGGGAGGGGGTCTTCCTACCGCACCGACCCCCTGGTTTAAACCGATCTGTTGCAATAATAAATCATGGTCGGGTTAAAATTAAAATTATAGATTTCCAAACGGTTTAATGTGTAATGGCTTTAAACGGACTATCAACAGCTCATTTCATCTGCATGGATGGGGGGCGGATAACTGAATATTTGCACACAGTTTCTATCAAGCCCTGACATTAGACAATCCGTATCTACTGGCAGGTCTTCACCACGCTAAAGTTACTTACTTAGCCCCCCTCCCCCACATCCCCATCCCCATAAACGTAGTAGGATTAGCACTGATCGTATTACTCTTATAACGGGATTAGCCGGATTCAACTCTCGCCTACAAGAAAGCTAAACAGGCGAATAAGGGTCAAGCCAGGGATATCGCGCTCCCCAGCAAGAATTAACCCCATCGTTAAATTACCATTCACACTGAAACATTGATTTTAGGGTGTAGCATATGCTATGTCGTTGATGACTACCCTACTTAATATAGACGTGTCCGAATTGTATCAATGTGGGCGGCCATCTTTGATTTACCTTTGTGTATGGCGAAAGATCATTCGGTACAGTTTGGAACACAAGCCTCGCATTTTTAAAATATTAAAAATATCCAATTATGTTCCATTTCTTTACTATCGTGTCGACCAACAGCGCCTAAGAGATTAAACGATACTTAGCGGCCATCTTGAATATCCCAACATGGTCAAATAATAAGTATATTACATGGACGCATTCATTGTTGTAAAGCACACATGCAATAATAGCGAAAAACGGCAAACAACTGAAATATAAAAGTTCATGAAAGTGTAGCTATTTATTTTTGTTATTCCACACACATTTACTGCACGTCTGGGTGAATATTTAAAGGCCATCTTGTATTTATATGAATTTGTCAGTGGTGAATTGTTTGTATAAGTTATCTAAACGTATTTCTATGTATGTAAACGCATAATGTATGTGCCAAAGCCATAAAATAATCTAGTCGGAATATATTTAAGACAAAATGTTGATACATGGCGGCCATCTTGAAAATCACAAAATACACAACGATTTGAACCACCATAAAACCGAATCGTTTCATATATGTCCTAAGGAAGAATACTCAACAATTTAAACAACTTTATCTGATATTTCAAGCATGATATGCACGTACATGTCCATCTACTTATGGAACGCCAAATCTACATAAACTCAAATAATTAATGCTAGCTTCAAATAATTAGTGCTCTCTCTAATTCTATTAGTGCTCTCTCAATTTCAATTAGTGATCTCTCTAATTCAATTTGTGCTCTCTCTAATTCAATTTGAGCTCTCTCTAATTTAATTTCATTAATAGAGAGAGCATGAATTAAATTTGAGAGAGCACTAATTGAATTTGAGAGATATCACTAATTGAATTTGAGAGAGCACAAATTGAATTAGAGAGAGCACTAATTGAATTTGAGAGAGCACTAATTGAATTAGAGAGAGCATTAAATGTATGTGTTTTTGAGCTCTCTGCAAATAATATAGAGCTAGCACGAATTCAATTAATGCTCTCTCTAATTCAATTAGAGATCTCTCTAATTCAATTAGTGCTCTCTCTAATTGAATTTGTGCTCTCTCTAATTGAATGTGTGCTCTCTTTAATTCAATTTGTGCTCTCTCTAATTCAATTTGTGCTCTCTCTAATTCAATGTGTGCTCTAATTCAATTTGTGCTCTCTCTAATTCAATTTGTGCTCTCTCTATTAATTATCATTACAGCTAGCGCTAATTGAATTAAAGAGACGTCATCTTGTATATCTTGACGGCTATTCTACATAAATGTATCGTCATTTTACCTAAATATATGCATTACATAATGTTTGTAGATTAATAGTATTCGTATATGTTGGTATTTATACTTTCCATTCAAAACTTGATTATAAAAGGTATGATTAGTGCTTTGACTGGCATTGGAACATATACATATTTTCATTGAAATTGATCTCTTTGTGCTGAAATATTTTGGATTCCTGTCCTCAAGATGTACAGCAACATGACACATATGTTGATTTCGTCAAATATTGAAGTTGATTTTTCACCAAAAGTGGAACATACTTTGTACACTCTATCATAGAATAGCCGTCCAGGATGTTGAATATATATTCAATTTATCAATCAGCGAGTGTCCTAAATTTGCAAAACTATGTCAAACCACTGCGAGGAGGAGGAGGCAAACTTCGAACAACAGTATGTACTGTGTAACTGTGTATCCCCTCATATCGTGTAGATACAAAAGTTCTTTCCGTATCTTCACATTGTTCATATTATGACTAGTGTAGAGCCACGTCAGTCTGTGTGGATCATTGGTGACCAGTGTATACACATGTCAGTCTCTCCAATTCAATTAGTGATCTCTTTAATTCAATTTGTGCTCTCTCTAATTGAATGTGTGCTCTCTCTCTAATTGAATTTGTGCTCTCTCTAATTCAATGTGTGCTCTCTCTAATTCAATTAGTGCTCTCTCTAATTGAATTTGTGCTCTCTCTAATTCAAGTTGTGCTCTCTCTAATTCAATTTGTGCTCTCTCTAATTCAATTAGTGCTCTCTCTAATTGAATGTGTGCTCTCTCTAATTCAATTTGTGCTCTCTCTAATTCAATGTGTGCTCTCTCTCTCTATTAATTATCATTACAGTTAGCGCTAATTGAATTAAAGAGAGCACAAATTGAATTTGAGAGAGCACAAATTGAATTAGAGAGAGCACAAATTGAATTAGAGAGATCACTAATTGAAATTGAGAGAGCACTAATAGAATTAGAGAGAGCACTAATTATTTGAAGCTAGCATTAATTATTTGAGTTTATGTAGATTTGGCGTTCCATATCTACTGATATAAAATGTGTTTTTAACTCGTTTGACCTCTTTGCACTTAATGACCCCAAAAGTGACCTTGTCCCACCTAATTTGATTGACCGACACCGGATTCATGTTGAGGAAGGTAAGATCGATGTATCAATCTAGCATAGTCGTTGCTTTTGCTCTCTTGGGTTGAACAGAAATCGTTTCTAAGCCACTTCTCTTCAAAGTGTCCACCACTAATGTTACGATGGTGTAGAAATATTTATAACAACCAGAATAAATCACTATGAATATGACGTACTGTCGTTGTTTTCTGCGAAAATGATATGGCCAGCAGCTGATTTACTGCTGAGTCAAACACTCGCACCGATAAGTACGGAGCCACGCAAGGGACATGGATTTTTTTTTATTAACTCGTTCCCACGAAATGACAATTCGTTCCCTCAATTTAACAATTCGTTCCCTCGAATTAACAATTCGTTCCCATGATGTAACAATTCGTTCCCACGAATTAACAATTCGTTCCCGTTATTTCGTGGGAACGATTTGTTAAATTGAGGGAACGAATTGTTAATTCGTGTCTGTTTATCATTCAACATAAATTATGAAAAGTTATAAAAATATCCGTTTTATATACAAATAACACAGTGCTTCGAAGAGATTACCCACATTTGTTCATGTTCTCTGTGCCAGAGTGACATATGCCAGTACTTATACCCCTATTGCTGTCCGCCATATTGCTGGTTTGATGCTGATTTTTACTTCATCATGTAAATCGAGAAAATCTATGAAAAATGTGACATTTATATTTCCGAGACCTAAGTTTAGGATGTATCTGCATTGTCCCAGTTAGATTTCTCCAAATTCTCACCAAACGGCGTGTAGTCCTACAGCGAATAGAATTTAAAGTAGACTTTTCAATGATCAAAACGTGAAATGACATGTTTCCTTCGACCTATCAAATCATGTTCTCGGATACACCCTCTGAATCGCGAGACAATCGCCCTCACTACATCCCGCATCAAGGAATCAATTCACACACAACTCTTGGTAATATTTTACACTCGATTCCCTTTATTCTTATGAATTATCATGTGTAAATTGTAAGAACATGTTTATTTAACAATATGAGCTGATTATCTTGAAATTATGCCCTCATGATTGGGTCCTACCGCTAAACAAACGTGATTCCCTATGCTCATTCCTTTGTTTAGCGAAAGGACCCAATCACTTGTGCATTATTTCATGATAATCAGCTCACTTGGTTAAATAAACGGTATGTATTCCAATCTCTGCTCGAGGCTGGGAAGATTGACTGGCCACTACTACTAGGGTTTGAGATGTACCCACGTTTTTGATAGTGCCGTCGATGACGTCGAGTATGGCGGAGTCCACCCCGACGGCCGTGCCCAGTAACAACAGCTCCAGCCCGCGGTCGGTGTTCCGCGCCACCGTCGTCACTCCACACGTCCAGCAGTTCCGCTCCACGGCAGAAAAACCACTGAAATGGGTTTCATGGGAAATGGGAAAAATACATCAACAATAACCTGGCAACTATACTGTCTTTTCCACTCAGATCACTCTCTCAACCTGCACTGATTGTGTGCCAGTAACATTTAAAACAATGGCGTCACAAGTTTATTTGTGGCTGTGACTTGAGAAATGGGGCTTATGGTTTATGCAACCAGTCTGATCAGGAGCTGCATTGTTCGCAATTCATTCAATGGAACGCCCGTAATGGTTTGAACTTACAATTTGTATTCTTATCAGTCTTCAGGCGTGCGCTAGATGATCAGACGTTTGAATATCCCGAAATCCCATAAGCCACCGTTTCTCCAGTCACAGCCACATTTGATGAATATACCAGTATTAAAGGGAAGCCCGTACCGGTAGCCAAGTTGAGCGACGGGCTGTCCCCGACTGCTATATGCGTCCAGGGATCTGGTGATCTCATCGTAGTCGCGGTCACCGGGCGCCAACACCCACGACTTGTCACGGATGCCGCTGAACACGTGTAACGCGATCTCGAAGATCCGACCAGGCGGTGTTGGCGGCGGCGGCGGCGGTGGTGGAACTACAAACATAATTGGAAATGTTGAATTTGGACGGCTGGCTGAGAACCTTAAACATTTGCAACAATTGGTCCACATTCAGTCAGTAGGGTAGAATTTAACCCGTTCAACCCTAAATGTCCAACATTAGATTTTCCATGCTATTTTTGTACTACTAGAATTCCATTAATAACAAAATGCCGAAATAGTTTAGAACTGAACACTGCAGACACATGTTCTAGATCCGGCTCACCTGGATCTACAGTACGTGCACATGTTGGCGTTACGGTATGTTGGATTGAGAGGGTAACTCATTTGCTCATGACAGGCAACCTATTTCAGTGATTGAATGGGCGGACATTGGAATGGCGAACAGTGCTTGCCCAGATCTGACTGCGCGAATATGCAATGATCATATCTAGGACGACCTGGGGGCCGAGTACCTGTGATCATGTCTAGGACGGTCTGTGCCGAGTACCTGTGTTCATGTCTAGGACGGCTTCGTGCCGAGTATCTGTGATCATGTCAAGAACGGCCTGGGGCCTGAGTACCTGTGATCATGTCTAGGACGGCCTGGGGCCGAGTACCGTGATTACGTCTAGGACAACCTGTGGCCGAGTACCTGTGATCATGTCTAGGATGTCATTGGGGCCCGAGTACATGTGATCATGTCTATGACGGCTTGTGGGCCCTAATACATGTGATCATGTCTAGGACGGCCTGGGGCCGAGTACCTGTGATCAGATCTAGGATGGCCTGGGGGCCGAGTGCATGTGATCATGTCTAGGATGGCTTGGGACCGAGTATCTGTGATCGGATATAGGACGGCTTGGGGGCCGAGTACCTGTGATCATGTCTAGGACGGCTTGGGGGCCCGAGTACATGTGATGACGTCTAGGACGGCCTGGGTCCCGAGTACCTGTACCTGTGATCATGTTTTGTACGTCCTGGGGGCAGAGTACCTGCGATCATGCATAGGATGGCCTGGGGCCGAGTACCTGTGATTACGTCTACGACAACATGTGACCGAGTACCTGTGATCATGTCTAGGATGTCCTTGGGGCCGAATACATGTGATCATGTCTATGATGGCCTGTGGGCCGAGTACCTGTGATTACGTCTACGACAACCTGTGGCCGAGTACCTGTGATCATGTCTAGGATGTCCTTGGGGCCGAATACATGTGATCATGTCAATGATGGCCTGGGGCCGAGTGCCTGTGATTACGTCTACGACAACCTGTGGCCGAGTACCTGTGATCATGTCTAGGATGTCCTTGGGGCCGAATACATGTGATCATGTCTGTGATGGCCTGTGGGCCGAGTACCTGTAATTATGCCTAGGATGGCCTGGGGCCGAGTACCTGTGATCATTTCTATGACGACATGGGGCCGGGTACCTGTGACAGGACCAGGACAGCCGCCTGGGGGCAGATTACCTGCGATCATGTCTCAGATGGCCTGGGGCCGAGTTTCTGTGATCATGTCTAGGACGGCCTGGGGTCGAACACCTGTGATCATGTCTAGGACGGCCTGTGATCATGTCTAGGACAGCCTGTGGGCCGAGTACCGGCAATCAGGTATAGGATTGCCTATGGTCATGTATAGTACAGCATGGGGGCCGAGTACCTGCAATCATGTCTAGGATGGCCTGGGGGCGGAGTACATGTGATCATGTATAGGATGGCCTGTGGGCCGAGTACTTGCAATTATGCCTAGGATGGCCTGGTGCCGAGTACCTGTGATCATGTCTAGGACGACATGGGGCCGGGTACCTGTGACAGGACCAGGACAGCCTGGGGGCAGAGTACCTGCGATCATGTCTAGGATGGCCTGGGGCCGAGTACCTGCAATTATGCCTAGGATGGCATGGGGCCGAGTACCTGTGATCATGTCTAGGACGACATGGGGCCGGGTACCTGTGACAGGACCGGGACAGCATGGGGGCAGAGTACCCTTGATCATGTCTAGGATGGCCTGGGGCCGAGCACCTGTGATCATGTGTAGGACGGACTGTGATCATGTCTAGGATATCCTGGGAGCCGAGTACCTGCAACCGAGTACATGTGCTCATGTTTTGTACGGCCTGGGGCAGAGTACCTGCGATCATGTCTAGGACGGCCTAGGGTCCGGGTACCTGTGTGTCATGTCTAGGACGGCCTGTGGCCGATTACCTGTGACCATGTCTAGGACGGCCTGTGTCCGAGTACCTGTGATCATGTCTAGGACGGCCTCGGGCCGAGTACCTGCAATCATGTCTAGGACGGCCTGGGGCCAAGTACCTGTGATCATGTCTAGGACGGCCTGTGTCAGAGTACCTGTGGCTCATGTACAGGACGGCCTGGGGCCGAGTACCTGTAATCATGTCTAGGACAGCCTGTGATCATTTCTAGGACAGCCTGGGAGCAGAGTATCTGTGATAATGTCTAGGATGGCATGTTCTCATGTCTAGGACGGCCTGGGGCCGAGAACCTGTGATCATGTCTAGGACAGCCTGTGATCATGTCTAGGACGGCATGGGGCCGATTACATGTGATCATGTCTAGGGCAGCCTGTGATCATGTCTAGGACGGGCCTGGGGGCAGAGTACATGTGATCATGTCTAGAACGGCCTGGGGGTTGAGTACCTGTGATAATGTCTAGGATGGCCTATGATCATGTCTAGGACGGCCTGGGTCCGAGTACCTGTGATCATGTCTAGGACAGCCTGTGATCATGTCTAGGATAGCCTGGGAGCCGAGTACCTGTGATAACGTCTAGGACGGCATGGGGCCGAGTACCTGTGATCAGATCTAGGATGGCCTGGGGCCGAGTACCTGTGATCATGTCTAGGACGGCTTGGAGCCGACTACCTGTGATCATGTCTAGGATGTCCTGGGGCCCGAGTACATGTGATCATGTCTATGATGGCATGGGAAAGGGTAACTGTGATCAGATCTAGGACGGCCTGGGGGCCCGAGTACATGTGGTAATGTCTATGACGGCCTGGGGGCCAGAGTACATGTGATCACGTCTAGGACCGCCTGGGGGCCCGAGTACATGTGATCATGTTTAGGACGGCCTGGGACCCGAGTATCTGTGTTCATGTCTAGGATGGCCTGGGGACCGAGTACCTGCGATCATGTCTAGGACCTGTGATCATGTTTAGAATAGCCTAGGGGCCGAATACCTGTTATCATGGCATGGGGGCCGAGTACCCGTGATCATGTTCCGAGTACCTGTGGTTAGGTCTAGGATAGCATGAGGCCGAGTACCTGTGATTATGTCTAGGACGGCCTGGGTCCGAGTACCTGTGATCATGTATAGGACGGCCTGGGGCCGAGTACCTGTGATCATGTATAGGATGGCCTGGGGGCCGATTACCTGTGATCATGTCTATGATGGCCTGGGGGCCGAGTACATGTGATCATGTCTAGGATGGCCTGGGGCCGAGTACCTGTGATCCGATCTATGATGGTTTGGGGGCCGAGTACCTCATGTCTAGGACGGCCTGGGGGCCCGAGCCGAGTACATGTGATCATGTCTAGGAAGGCCTGGGGGCCGAGTACCTGTGCTCATGTCTAGGATAGCTTGGGGACCGAGTACCTGTGATCATGTATAGGACGGCCTGGGGGCGAGTACCTGCGATCATGTCTATGACTGCCTGAGAGCCGAGTACCTGTGAGTATGTCTAGGATGGTCTGGTGACCCGGTATCTGTGATCATGTCTAGGACGGCCTGGGGCCGAGTACCTGTAATCATGTATAGGTTGACCTGGGGACCGGGTACCTGTGATTATGTCTATGATGGTCTGGGGGCCGGGTACCTGTGATCATGTCTAGGACTGCATGGGAGCCGAGTACCTGTGATCATGTCTAGGTTGACCTGGGGACCGGGTACCTGTGATTATGTCTAGGATGGTCTGGGGGCCGGGTACCTGTGATCATGTCTAGGACTGCCTGGGAGCCGAGTACCTGTGATCATGTCTAGGATGACCTGGGGACCGGGTACCTGTGATTATTTCTAGGATGGTCTGGGGGCCGGGTACCTGTGATCATGTCTAGGACGGCGTGGGGCTGAGTAACTGTCATCATGTCTAGGACGGCGTGGGGCTGAGTAACTGTGATCATGTCTAGGACGGCGTGGGGCCGAGTACCTGTGATCATGTCTAGGACGGCCTGGGGCTGAGTAACTGTGATCATGTCTAGGACGGCGTGGGGCTGAGTAACTGTGATCATGTATAGGACGGCCTGGGGCCGAGTAACTGTGATCATGTCTAGGACGGCTTGTGATCATGTCTAGGACAGCCTGGGAGCCGAGTACCTGTGATGGTTTCTAGGACGACCTGGGGGCGGGTACATGTGATCATCTCCAGGACAGCCTGGGGCAGAGTACCTGAGATCATATCTAGGATGGCCATTGTATCATGTATAGGACGGCCTGGGGCAGAGTACCTGTGATCATGTCTAGGACGCACCTGTGATCATGTCTATGACAGCCTGGGGGCAGAGTACATGTGATAATGTCTAGGACGGCCTGGGGCCGAGTACCAGTGATCAGATTTAGGGCATCACGGGACGGTTTAAAATAGCCAAAATTGACTGCTTTTCTGAGGGCGGCGGGTGACTTATAAAAATCACCGCCTCTCACAATCAGTTAAGGAGGCTCATGCGACAAGTATTGAAACATACTCGCAAATGAAGTACAAATCGCGCGCCACAATAAAAATTCAGTAACCGCATCAGATGTGTTCAATACATTTTTTACAAAGTTACCCCACCCACCTATTTTTGGCCAGAAATTTCAACACGACTGAATTTATCGGAACTGTTTTCATGAAAATATGAGGCACCCATTGTCAAGAAATATACATAAACCTATTTTTCTAGACACACTGGTGCGTAAAAACGGGTGCACCACTTTTCCGACCTTTTTTTCTTTTAGCAAAACTAGATAACTAGATATATATCAAAGTACTGAAAGTACTGAAATATGTTATCGCCACAAAAACGGATCGGTGTGTGGGGTAAGTTAACTTTGTAAAGCACACTGGTGTAACTTGCAGGTTCAATACTGAAATATATAGAAAATCGTTCACACCCCCCCCCCCCCCCCCTTCTTTTTACTGCTCCGTACTAGAAACAAAATTGCTACCCCGCTCCATACCTCTCGCGAGCGTAGCAATTTAACCCCATATCTTTAGTGTAAGCATGGAGTGATTTTTCCAATCGGTTATCTGGCGTGTTTGATATGTTAGCGATATAAAACTGTATGTACAAGGTGTTTATCTGACATTTACATGTATATCTTGTAAATATGAAAGCTTCATTTCGTTATGTTGAACAACAACTAGAGAAAAGATGGATTCCATGGGAAAATGATTTCCCTGTTCTATTATTGTTGGCAATTTACTAGTTCTACATCAAACATTATTTGTTTAAAACTGTTAAAACTATAGAAAATAGTATAATATATGTAGAGTTTTAGATACAAAGCAAGACAGACCAAAACGCCGTTGGATAAGTTGGCACAGGGCACTATTTTCTTGGTCGTACTCGCCGTTTAGGCGCAGCACGACAATGGCTGCCCCCATTGAAATTTGCGTGACACAATATGCTATCTCCAAGGACTTTACAGGTGGAAGACTGGGACCTAGGACCCGATAAATGGCTCATTTGTAAACCGGTACCCCACCAAACAATTTCCGTACAATAGACACCGGAAACGGGTGGGTGGAGTAACGTTTTTCAAATGAGCCATTTATTGGGTCCTAGGTCCGAGTCTTCCACCTGTGGACTTTACATGATGTCGGAAATATCATTTACCGGCGACGTGTGTCGTTGTAACGAATTGTCGTTGTTTCTTATACTATTTATAAATTAAATATAAATGTTTTGAAATATATTAATAATAATATACATGTAGTGGATAAATATGAGCATTGTGATGAAACAAAGAGAAGTTTATGTGTAAGTACAATTGTAGCACGAAAAAGTCACGACTCGTGCGGTCCGCTGTCCGTAAATATTGATAACGACGACGTAACGTACGTATTTTCAAAACAACGTCGATGCGACAAAGTAACGTAAGATGTGTATAATATTTCTAAATATGTTGAAAACTCAATTTCGCATTGTTTGACCTATACAGGTATGGAAGGTCATATCCACCATAATTATATTTGGCTTGACGCTTGCTAGCTGATGACATTTTAAGTTCTATCCGTCTTATTACAATTATAATTGGCTTGATGCTTGCTGGCTGATGACATTTTAAGTTCTATCCGTCTTATTACAATTATATGTGGCTTGATGCTTGCTGGCTGATGACATTCTAAGTTCTGTCCGTCTTATTACATTTCTATGTATGTGGCGTGATGCTTTATTCATTCGTACCGTTTCAATGCGTTGTGTGTTGATTACATTCTAAGTAGCTTGACGTTTAACTGGTAGTGACATCCTGAGTTCCATTATTGATTATTGCATCGCTGTTTTGCTATGCTCGCTAAGCCACGCCCCTTGACAACAACAATTGCAACAGTAATTTGGGAACAACCATTATGACGCCAGGTGCGCTGCTAAAACTTAAAATAGTTCTCCCTAAAAGTATGTAATATGCTGGTACCTGTCCTACAATGCGTTGCTCTCTAAATTGGTTACATGTCCCTAACGGTGTTGATGTAGATTGGTGCCGCCTTTTCTGTTGCGCCATGTTTAGGTTAAAAGACACCAAATAGTTTTACTGTATAATTGAACCGAATCCCAGCCAGTCTTTCCTACTTTCACTATTCGTATGGATGTTGTGGGACCAACCTCGATCGTCATGTCAGGCGCGGATTCAGGATTTCGGGTTGGGGGTGGGGGCGTAACTATTTTGCAATACTTGACTATATTATCGAACGAGCGTAGGATTGGAGTTCAGGTTGTTGTTGTTGTGGATGCTGTCAGATGCTGCTGTTGCTGCTGCCCCGCGTTTATTTTTTGGTTGCACCCCCCAATAAACAATAAATTCACAACGCGAAAATAGAAACGTGCCTTGTAACTTGTACAAAATCTTTACTCGGCGAATTTAGGTCCGCCCCCAGTAGTATATAGGGTATCACTTCATTACCGCGACCCAGGGTAAGAGAATTAGCCCAAGCCTGGGACCCCAAGAGGGTAAAATTGGGTCATAATTTCCCATAATTAAGCAAGATAAAACTACCTCCCACCTATGACAGAGGTTGTCATAAAATCCGTGGCAAAATTGAGGAGGTTTTCAACTACCCCGCCAGTAACATGGGGGTTCTGGCTCACTTTTAAGAGCGCAAAAATCCCGCCGACAACCATGTTTTCGACAACCACAATCCATAGAAAACTACAGCAAACGTTTCTGCAACCAAATTCTAACTATTTGTAGTACTTTATAGGAGTGTAAAAATCGCTCCGACAACAACGGTTTTCGGCAACCATTGATACCGCGACCCGGGGTTAGCCCAAGCCTGGTACACCAAGAGGGTAAAATTTTGTCATAGATTTATGAGAATATATTTGAATTCGTATTGAACAAAGTAAACATAATATTTAAATATATTAAGAACTTCCAACCTTGGGAAAGTATATTTTACTAATATATAAGAACCAAAAAATGTCACACGCTAAACAAAAACTATCACAAAAAGTTATGAAAACGGCACACCCTAAATTAACTCACACAATGATTGGTGAAAATGGGGGTATAAATGCCACGAAAATTCCACAAAATTCTTCTCCTAAAATTAGGGAATTAAGAGCGGAATTAAACTCCTTTGGGGTGTCGTTTTCATCAAGATTAAGAGAAACGGGTTTAAACAAACTTATAAATGAAGCAAAAAATGAAGAATATATGAAAAGGATGAGCCGCGCGTTCACGCACGGCATGTTCAAGGGAATAGAAAATAAGGATTACAAAAAGATAGCACAACAGATCGCAGATGAGTCCGTATTATCACTTAGAAGTAAAAATATTGGCAAACCAAAAAACAGGTTGCCCAAAACGGGTTTACTAAAACAGTTGATAGGGGAAGGGGATGCACTATTAGATGGGTATAAGGAAAACAAAGAAACCACAGTGAAAGGACGCCGGTTAACTACACTAACCATAAAAACCAAACTTCAGGTAGATAAGACCCAAAAATTGATGACCTTGTTGCAACCTTTGCTGACTGGTAGCTTCTACCTTATATATTCTTTTAATTACAGATTAGTTCATCAAAATGAGAAAGATTTTCGAGGAAGACCTAAAAGTTTGATTTTTTATAAAAACCTTTTCGGTAGTCCCTGGTTCAAAGAATACACACAAGTGCACAATTGGATTAAAAAGCAAGAAGAAGAACGATTAAATATAGATAAAATAGATCGTCCAAACACGAAATGGAGGTTTGTACGGTGGGTAACCACTAGTGTTAAAATAATTTACGGAACGGCAACAAGAGATGTCGGAAGGGCGTCAGATCAAGTGGCCGGAGGGCACTTGCCTGAATGGTTGCGACACAAAAAAGGACTGAAACCACTAGATAGTTTTAATGATGATCTCTGTTTATTTCGGTGTTTAGCACTTCATACGACAGAATTACGCACTGACCGCTGTTTATCATTAACAAAAGATCTATCATTAAAATATTTAAAATATTGTTCCTCAAAAAAGTTGGATATATCAAGCGGACCGGTTTTATTCGACGATCTTAACAAAATAGAAGAATGTTTTAAGATAGGTATTGATGCGTATGAACCGACAGAAGATGGAACATGGTTTTTACGAAAAGTTGCCGCGAATTACGAAGAACTTGGTATCAAGAAGATGAAAATAGGTATTTTTAATGATCACGCATTCCTTATTACAGATATGAATAAAGTTTGTAAAACGTATTGTTGTTCTGAGTGTAATCAACGATTTACACAATCGCACTGCTTGACAAGCCACGCAAAAACGTGTATGAGAGGAGAAACAAATGTATTGTGCAAAGCAGATAAAATAGATAGACCAACATCTGCGTTTGAAAAAGCGTTTTATCCAATACCTAAATGCAGCAAAAAAGCAATTACGTGGATAAACTCTTTTGATGGACCACATATCCACACAGCTGTATGTGGTCACGGTGGAGAAAGAATGGTAGCTGGAGCTCCTGTAGATGGATTTTTTTCAGAAACGGAAACAGTTTATCAATTTCACGGCTGCTATTGGCACGGATGCCCAAAACACTGCACTAAAGACGCAAAAGAAAAGTTTTAAAAAACTAAATTGCGAGATGAATTGATCAGAGCAGAGTTTGAGTTAGTAGTTATTTGGGAATGCGAATACGAAAATATTTTGGTACAAAAACCATTAGAAAACCCTCCAACAACAATTTACCCATACCACATTGTATACGATTTTGAAGCGTATTTGGACCCTTCTTCCAAAAACCCCGTTACTAAAGATTTAGAATATATAAATGAACACGTTCCAATAAGTGTAAGTGTTGGAGATACACTGTCTAGAGTTATTACACACATATGTGATACTTCTCCTAAAAAATTAGTACAACTTTTTGTTGAAGATATTAGTAAGCGAGCGCAAGCAATTCGTAATGTTGTCGGTGCAGATAAAACATACGGATTTCCCACCGATATGGACCGACTTCTCTCTTCACAGAGTGGTGAGATAAAGCGGTGGATAAACCAAGTGCCGGTAATTGGTTTTAATTCCAGCAACTATGATATTAATTTAATAAAGAAACACTTAGTAGAGGCTTTAACAGATACTGTTAAAAAGGTGTTAGTAGGAAAGAAAGCAAATACGACAATCTTCCTATTTACCCCAGAATTTAGGTTTTTGGATGTAAAATTATATCTTGCTCGGGTATTGATTACGACCGATGGGTAAGGGCGTATGGATGTGAAGCAACAAAGTCTTTCTTTCCATACGAATGGTTTGATTCCCCCGATAAACTTAATTACGAGGGATTACCACCACTTAAAAACTGGGGAAATAAATTAAATCCCAGTAAAATTCTAACCCAAAACCAACTAGATGAGTGCAACAACATTTATAAAAACATGAAAATGAAGAGTTTCAAAGATTGGTTAGAATATTATAACAACTTGGATGTTGAACCTTTCCTAGAAGCTATTGGTAAAATGACTACATTTTATAAAACAAAAGATGTAGATATATTTAAGGACGCGGTTACCCTTCCGGGGGTTGCGTTACAATATATTCTAAAAGGAACTATAAAACATCACGTAAAAAGTTACAAAACTAAAGAGAGTATAGCGGCAGACGCGATCTGTCCACCACTTTACGCTCCCGACAAAGAAAGTTATGAAATGTTAAAACAAGCACTAGTTGGAGGTCCATCAATTGTGTTTGCAAGATATGCGGAAGCCGGAGTTTCTAGAATTAGATCAACTCCTGATGGAAACGGAAAACTCTGCAAAGCGGTGTTAAGATTTGATGCGAACGCTTTGTATTTGTCCACACTAAGTAAGGTTATGCCCTGCGGAAAGGGAAAATTATACAACGTATTTGCACCAAATAATCCGAAAAAACTTGCCGCTTTTTCAAAAACAGTATTATCCAACGATTGGTTTGGGTTTGCTGAGGTTGATATAGAAGTTCCACAGAAATTAAAAGAAAAGTTTTCAGAAATGTCCCCTATATTTATAAACAGAGTTGTAGAAGAGGAAGAAGTTCCGGACCATATGCTCAGTTATTTGAAACAAACTAACCGTGAAAAAGGAAAATGTAAGAAGTTGGTAGGAGCAATGTCTGGTAAAAAAGTTTTATTATTCACACCATTATTAAAATGGTATTTACAACATGGATTACAAATAACAGGTCTATACAGGATTATAGATTATGAACCAGGAAAACCTTTTGAATGGTTTGTTAAGGAAGTTACTGCCGCTAGAAGAGCCGGAGATGTTGATATATCAAAGTCCCCAATTGCAAATATTATGAAATTATTAGGAAATTCGTGTTGTGGAAAAATGATAGAATCTCCAGAAAAACATCTTAACACAACCTATACAAACGATGAAAAATGTGTAGACAGAGCATTAAGATCCGCGTATTTTAGCGATTTGGAAGAGATCGGAGATGCGTACGAAATATCCTCAAGAAAAGTAAACGCTCGCATGACGCGTCCATTTCATTGTGGGATTGCTGTATACCAATATGCAAAACTAAGAATGTTAGAGTTTTATTATGACTTTATGGATAAATACGTAGATCGGTCTGATTTTGAGTTGATACAGATGGACACTGACAGCTTATATATGGCAGTTAGTAAAAAAACAGGAGGATTAGATGGAATGATAAAACCCCACTTACTTCATGATTTCAACAAACATAAAAATAAATGGTTGGCGTGGGATAAATGGAGTAATAGAGAGCCAGGGTTGTTCAAAACAGAGTTTCAGGGAGATCGTGCAATAGCTCTATCCAGCAAGTGTTATTTAGTTGAGAAAATTGAAAATGCAGAATTAAAACATTCCGCAAAGGGTTTATCCACCCGCCAAAACAATCTTTCATGGTTAAGATACAAAGAAGCACTTCATCCAACTGATATTGATAGGGGTGTAAATAGAGGTTTTAGAATGAATTCCGGTGTTATGAAAACTTATACACAGAGCAAATTAGGTCTTTCCGCTTACTATGATAAAAGAAGAGTTTTATCACACGGAATCCATACAGAACCTCTATAACTAATTTCTCCTAAATTAAAAAAAAGAAGAGAAAAAACGTAATTGACTACCCAGCTGCAGTCACCGTTTGAATCTTTCTTGGTCTTCCAATTGGTCCTTTCACGCGACGTTCCGGGGGTTTTTCCCAATCTTCTCTAGATAATCCACTTATAAATTGGTCATTTTCCCACAAATCTGTAAGGCGTTTTGTCCCAATATGATATTTTTTCTTGATTTCCGTAGCAGGAACATGTCCCCGAGATCGAAGAATATCCAACAGAGCGTCTCGATTAAGAACAGACTTCATAAATCTTCTTTATATATAAAACACCACATATTAATGTTTAACATAAACTCATAATTGGGAAAATTTTAGCAATTTTTTTTACCAATCGGAGGAGTAACGTAATTATAATACAGAGGTATTATAGCGAGGGACAAAACTGCCAGAGCCGCCGCTGAATAAGACCAAGAAGAATCTTCCTCTTCTTGTTTTAACGTTTGTGCGAACCCAGAAACCTCACATTGGAGAGTTTCTTTTTTATTATCAATAATTTTTTCCAAGTTTTTAACGAATTGATCATTGACACCCACCCCCTTGTTTAACTTTTTAAGCTCATTTGTCCCCCCACCGGTTACCCGCGTAATCGTTTTTTCTTTCGCAGGTAAATACAATCCAGGGGATGGGTTATTATCCCACAGTTTTTTAAGTCGCGCACTACCGATTCCAAACTTCTTTTTAAGTTGATCCGCGGTTACCTTTCCGCGGGATGAAACGATTTCTTCGATACTTTCGTTAGATAAGTACGACTTTGGCATTATTAATAGTTCATAATAAGGCGCAGAAAAAATGTTCAAAATGCTCAAAATATTTTATAAAATGGAGATAACTATTAGAAAGTGTTTACAAAGGCATATTTGAAAAACCTTATTAATAATAAAATGGATAAAGTAATAGAATAGGAAGTGGAGTTTTGTAATGGTCTTGTTGACGATTATTACTATAACATGAACTCATTAGGTAAAATAGAGTACATGAAATATCAGCGCAACCTATTACGCACCGATAAAAGAGTCACATTTCCAATATTATATCGAAAATTATGTAGGTTTTTTAAGAAACAAATTAGAGAAATGAAGGGTTTAATCAGGGTTGACAAACGATTAGTTGAAGAGAATGGAGCTAATTTTATAAAACTGTTTCAAATCAACGATTCGTTTACGGATATGGCTTTCTACGAAGAAACGGAAGAAATTAGCTTTTTGTTTGAAACAATTATAATTAAGGGTTACTGAGTAATTGCGGAGTAATGATGAACAATTGCTGAATAATGCTGAGTAATTGTTAACTAATGCTGAGTAACTGATGAGTAAACAATGTCCATAATGCCCATAATGCCCAAAATGGTGAACAAATATTTAAAACAGTTTATAATTAGTGAAAAAATCCGTCCGTACAACAAAAGTAATCTATTGGTACACTCTCTTAGTAATTATAACCACTTGGACAAAAGACGGATTTTTTCACTAATTATAAACTGTTTTAAATATTTGTTCACCATTTTGGGCATTATGGGCATTATGGACATTGTTTACTCATCAGTTACTCAGCATTAGTTAACAATTACTCAGCATTATTCAGCAATTGTTCATCATTACTCCGCAATTACTCAGTAACCCTTAATTATAATTGTTTCAAACAAAAAGCTAATTTCTTCCGTTTCTTCGTAGAAAGCCATATCCGTAAACGAATCGTTGATTTGAAACAGTTTTATAAAATTAGCTCCATTCTCTTCAACTAATCGTTTGTCAACCCTGATTAAACCCTTCATTTCTCTAATTTGTTTCTTAAAAAACCTACATAATTTTCGATATAATATTGGAAATGTGACTCTTTTATCGGTGCGTAATAGGTTGCGCTGATATTTCATGTACTCTATTTTACCTAATGATTTCATGTTATAGTAATAATCGTCAACAAGACCATTACAAACTCCACTTCCCATTCTATTACTTTATCCATTTTATTATTAATAAGGTTTTTCAAATATGCCTTTTTAAACACTTTCTAATAGTTATCTCCATTTTATAAAATATTTTGAGCATTTTGAACATTTTTTTCTGCGCCTTATTATGAACTATTAATAATGCCAAAGTCGTACTTATCTAACGAAAGTATCGAAGAAATCGTTTCATCCCGCGGAAAGGTAACCGCGGATCAACTTAAAAAGAAGTTTGGAATCGGTAGTGCGCGACTTAAAAAACTGTGGGATAATAACCCATCCCCTGGATTGTATTTACCTGCGAAAGAAAAAACGATTACGCGGGTAACCGGTGGGGGGACAAATGAGCTTAAAAAGTTAAACAAGGGGGTGGGTGTCAATGATCAATTCGTTAAAAACTTGGAAAAAATTATTGATAATAAAAAAGAAACTCTCCAATGTGAGGTTTCTGGGTTCGCACAAACGTTAAAACAAGAAGAGGAAGATTCTTCTTGGTCTTATTCAGCGGCGGCTCTGGCAGTTTTGTCCCTCGCTATAATACCTCTGTATTATAATTACGTTACTCCTCCGATTCGTAAAAATAATTGCTAAAATTTTCCAAATTATGAGTTTATGTTAAACATTAATATGTGGTGTTTTATATATAAAGAAGATTTATGAAGTCTGTTCTTAATCGAGACGCTCTGTTGGATATTCTTCGATCTCGGGGACATGTTCCTGCTACGGAAATCAAGAAAAAATATCATATTGGGACAAAACGCCTTACAGATTTGTGGGAAAATGACCAATTTATAAGTGGATTATCTAGAGAAGATTGGGAAAAAACCCCGGAACGTCGCGTAAAAGGACCAATTGGAAGACCAAGAAAGATTCAAACGGTGACTGCAGCTGGGTAGTCAATTACGTTTTTTCTCTTTTTTTTTTAATTTAGGAGAAATTAGTTATAGAGGTTCTGTATGGATTCCGTCTGATAAAACTCTTCTTTTATGATAGTAAGCGGAAAGACCTAATTTGCTCTGTGTATAAGTTTTCATAACACCGGAATTCATTCTAAAACCTCTGTTTACACCCCTATCAATATCAGTTGGATGAAGTGCTTCTTTGTATCTTAACCATGAAAGATTGTTTTGGCGGGCGGATAAACCCTTTGCGGAATGTTTTAATTCTGCATTTTCAATTTTCTCAACTAAATAACACTTGCTGGATAGAGCTATTGCACGATCTCCCTGAAACTCTGTTTTGAACAACCCTGGCTCTCTATTACTCCATTTATCCCACGCCAACCATTTATTTTTATGTTTGTTGAAATCATGAAGTAAGTGGGGTTTTATCATTCCATCTAATCCTCCTGTTTTTTTACTAACTGCCATATATAAGCTGTCAGTGTCCATCTGTATCAACTCAAAATCAGACCGATCTACGTATTTATCCATAAAGTCATAATAAAACTCTAACATTCTTAGTTTTGCATATTGGTATACAGCAATCCCACAATGAAATGGACGCGTCATGCGAGCGTTTACTTTTCTTGAGGATATTTCGTACGCATCTCCGATCTCTTCCAAATCGCTAAAATACGCGGATCTTAATGCTCTGTCTACACATTTTTCATCTTTTGTATAGGTTGTGTTAAGATGTTTATCTGGAGATTCTATCATTTTTCTACAACACGAATTTCCTAATAATTTCATAATATTTGCAATTGGGGACTTTGATATATCAACATCTCCGGCTCTTCTAGCGGCAGTAACTTCCTTAACAAACCATTCAAAAGGTTTTCCTGGTTCATAATCTATAATCCTGTATAGACCTGTTATTTGTAATTCATGTTGTAAATACCATTTTAATAATGGTGTGAATAATAAAACTTTTTTACCAGACATTGCTCCTACCAACTTCTTACATTTTCCTTTTTCACGGTTAGTTTGTTTCAAATAACTGAGCATATGGTCCGGAACTTCTTCCTCTTCTACAACTCTGTTTATAAATATAGGGGACATTTCTGAAAACTTTTCTTTTAATTTCTGTGGAACTTCTATATCAACCTCAGCAAACCCAAACCAATCGTTGGATAATACTGTTTTTGAAAAAGCGGCAAGTTTTTTCGGATTATTTGGTGCAAATACGTTGTATAATTTTCCCTTTCCGCAGGGCATAACCTTACTTAGTGTGGACAAATACAAAGCGTTCGCATCAAATCCTAACACCGCTTTGCAGAGTTTTCCGTTTCCATCAGGAGTTGATCTAATTCTAGAAACTCCGGCTTCCGCATATCTTGTAAACACAATTGATGGACCTCCAACTAGTGCTTGTTTTAACATTTCATAACTTTCTTTGTCTGGAGCGTAAAGTGGTGGACAGATCGCGTCTGCCGCTATACTCTCTTTAGTTTTGTAACTTTTTACGTGATGTTTTATAGTTCCTTTTAGAATATATTGTAACGCAACCCCCGGAAGGGTAACCGCGTCCTTAAATATATCTACATCTTTTGTTTTATAAAATGTAGTCATTTTACCAATAGTTTCTAGGAAAGGTTCAACATCCAAGTTGTTATAATATTCTAACCAATATTTGAAACTCTTCATTTTCATGTTTTTATAAATGTTGTTGCACTCATCTAGTTGGTTTTGGGTTAGAATTTTACTGGGATTTAATTTATTTCCCCAGTTTTTAAGTGGTGGTAATCCCTCGTAATTAAGTTTATCGGGGGAATCAAACCATTCGTATGGAAAGAAAGACTTTGTTGCTTCACATCCATACGCCCTTACCCATCGGTCGTAATCAATACCAGGAGCAAGATATAATTTTACATCCAAAAACCTAAATTCTGGGGTAAATAGGAAGATTGTCGTATTTGCTTTCTTTCCTACTAACACCTTTTTAACAGTATCTGTTAAAGCCTCTACTAAGTGTTTCTTTATTAAATTAATATCATAGTTGCTGGAATTAAAACCAATTACCGGCACTTGGTTTATCCACCGCTTTATCTCACCACTCTGTGAAGAGAGAAGTCGGTCCATATCGGTGGGAAATCTGTATGTTTTATCTGCACCGACAACATTACGAATTGCTTGCGCTCGCTTACTAATATCTTCAACAAAAAGTTGTACTAATAATTTTTTAGGAGAAGTATCACATATGTGTGTAATAACTCTAGACAGTGTATCTCCAACACTTACATTTATTGGAACGTGTTCATTTATATATTCTAAATCTTTAGTAACGGGTTTTTTGGAAGAAGGGTCCAAATACGCTTCAAAATCGTATACAATGTGGTATGGGTAAATTGTTGTTGGAGGGTTTTCTAATGGTTTTTGTACCAAAATATTTTCGTATTCGCATTCCCAAATAACTACTAACTCAAACTCTGCTCTGATCAATTCATCTCGCAATTTAGTTTTTTCAAACTTTTCTTTTGCGTCTTTAGTGCAGTGTTTTGGGCATCCGTGCCAATAGCAGCCGTGAAATTGATAAACTGTTTCCGTTTCTGAACAAAATCCATCTACAGGAGCTCCAGCTACCATTCTTTCTCCACCGTGACCACATACAGCTGTGTGGATATGTGGTCCTTCAAAAGAGTTTATCCACGTAATTGCTTTTTTGCTGCATTTAGGTATTGGATAAAACGCTTTTTCAAACGCAGATGTTGGTCTATCTATTTTATCTGCTTTGCACAATACATTTGTTTCTCCTCTCATACACGTTTTTGCGTGTCTTGTCAAGCAGTGCGATTGTGTAAATCGTTGATTACACTCAGAACAACAATACGTTTTACAAACTTTATTCATATCTGTAATAAGGAATGCGTGATCATTAAAAATACCTATTTTCATCTTCTTGATACCAAGTTCTTCGTAATTCGCGGCAACTTTTCGTAAAAACCATGTTCCATCTTCTGTCGGTTCATACGCATCAATACCTATCTTAAAACATTCTTCTATTTTGTTAAGATCGTCGAATAAAACCGGTCCGCTTGATATATCCAACTTTTTTGAGGAACAATATTTTAAATATTTTAATGATAGATCTTTTGTTAATGATAAACAGCGGTCAGTGCGTAATTCTGTCGTATGAAGTGCTAAACACCGAAATAAACAGAGATCATCATTAAAACTATCTAGTGGTTTCAGTCCTTTTTTGTGTCGCAACCATTCAGGCAAGTGCCCTCCGGCCACTTGATCTGACGCCCTTCCGACATCTCTTGTTGCCGTTCCGTAAATTATTTTAACACTAGTGGTTACCCACCGTACAAACCTCCATTTCGTGTTTGGACGATCTATTTTATCTATATTTAATCGTACTTCTTCTTGCTTTTTAATCCAATTGTGCACTTGTGTGTATTCTCTGAACCAGGGACTACCGAAAAGGTTTTTATAAAAAATCAAACTTTTAGGTCTTCCTCGAAAATCTTTCTCATCTTGATGAACTAATCTGTAAGAAAAAGAATATCTAAGGTAGAAGCTACCAGTCAGCAAAGGTTGCAACAAGGTCATCAATTTTTGGGTCTTATCTACCTGAAGTTTGGTTTTTATGGTTAGTGTAGTTAACCGACGTCCTTTCACTGTGGTTTCTTTGTTTTCCTTATACCCATCTAATAGTGCATCCCCTTCCCCTATCAACTGTTTTAGTAAACCCGTTTTGGGCAACCTGTTTTTTGGTTTGCCAATATTTTTACTTCTAAGTGATAATACGGACTCATCTGCGATCTGTTGTGCTATCTTTTTGTAATCCTTATTTTCTATTCCCTTGAACATGCCGCGCGTGAACGCGCGGCTCATTCTTTTCATATATTCTTCATTTTTTGCTTCATTTATAAGCTTGTTTAAACCCGTTTCTCTTAATCTTGATGAAAACGACACCCCAAAGGAGTTTAATTCCGCTCTTAATTCCCTAATTTTAGGAGAAGAATTTTGTGGAATTTTCGTGGCATTTATACCCCCATTTTCACCAATCATTGTGTGAGTTAATTTAGGGTGTGCCGTTTTCATAACTTTTTGTGATAGTTTTTGTTTAGCGTGTGACATTTTTTGGTTCTTATATATTAGTAAAATATACTTTCCCAAGGTTGGAAGTTTTTAATATATTTAAATATTATGTTTACTTTGTTCAATACGAATTCAAATATATTCTCATAAATTTATGACAAAATTTTACCCTCTTGGTGTACCAGGCTTGGGCTAACCCCGGGTCGCGGTATCAATGGTTGCCGAAAACCGTTGTTGTCGGAGCGATTTTTACACTCCTATAAAGTACTACAAATAGTTAGAATTTGGTTGCAGAAACGTTTGCTGTAGTTTTCTATGGATTGTGGTTGTCGAAAACATGGTTGTCGGCGGGATTTTTGCGCTCTTAAAAGTGAGCCAGAACCCCCATGTTACTGGCGGGGTAGTTGAAAACCTCCTCAATTTTGCCACGGATTTTATGACAACCTCTGTCATAGGTGGGAGGTAGTTTTATCTTGCTTAATTATGGGAAATTATGACCCAATTTTACCCTCTTGGGGTCCCAGGCTTGGGCTAATTCTCTTACCCTGGGTCGCGGTAATGAAGTGATACCCTATATACTACTCCCCCCCCCCCCACCCCCTGAATCCGCCCATACATCTCGTGACCAACAGGCTCAGTGTTTTCTTTTTAATGCTTCAAATATGCTGAAACTGGTGTCAATTTCTCTAACCTTAAACCTAGAGTGCTACATGCCAGGTTATAATATAGGGAGACATGTATTTTCTTTATTCTTTCAATCTGACATTTTTCTGGCAAAATGAACATTGATTTACCATTACCAGACGTACTAATTGACAATTATTATACTTTTTATATCAAACGCGAAATGCCAGTTTGATATCAGGGACGATAACCGTGTTTCATTAAAATGATAACGGAAGCAACTATTTATTCCATTTATTTATTTTTTGATGTGCAATATCATACTTTATGATATGTCGATACAAATATTTATTCAGCATTTAGTTGATATAAATAATTTAAAAATACTGCATCATTTGCATATGGAACTAGCTTGATACCACCGCGAGTCTCTATGAGTACATTAAAGATTACTAAATAATTATATCTGTGTAGCTGGCACTCGTAATTTTTAAAAGTGGTGGACTAGTTGCAATTATCATGTCAGTATACACTTATTTAATTTCCATAAAGACAAATTTGTACCTAATAGATGGGACCCCAGCTTCAACAATAATTAAATCTATATTTTAATTAGTCAAGATCCAGAGCAGAATAAGTGCAGGTTATTGGAAAATAGGTCCCACAACATCCATAAGAAAAACGAAAGTAGCAGAGAATAGCAAAATGTGTGGTAACGGGTTAGTGTTTTAGAGAAAATCAATGATGGTGTGCCACCTTAGTCTGATCCTTGACGGATATTGGTTTGCATCGGTAACGGGCCTGTTTGACAGTCAACCTGTGTACGTTACCATATGTGTAACTTAATACTATAAAAATGTGATTGTTTTCAATTACGTACATATGTAATTTAATTATGAGGATACGTGTATGTATAAAACACATTAGTACGTCAAACACCATACATACGTATACACTTTAGTTAATATAGATTAGAGAATAATAAATGGTGCAAAATCGTCAAGCGGGTAATAGTAGTCCAGTATGAACAAAATCGTGCGGGTGTTTTGAGGTCACAGTTTGCTTGCAAATCTTGATCCATTACTACCCAGTTTCACTTGAGGTACATGTGGGCCAATAAAAAATAAGAGTTTACCAAATACGAAATTGTATTCACTAAATGCAATCTGATACACATAAATAAAATTACATTAGAAACAAATGCGCGTATAAAGCAAGGGAGACGCTATGTAATGTGTACTGTAACGTTTACGACTATATGTACGTTTTCGAACTTTCACATTAGCATTAAATAACATCTGATCCATATAATATCACATATCTACTGTACATACATGTATGTAAAATCTCGGTAAACGATATACTAACACAAAAATAAAAACATTTATCGGGTCCATACGCGAACTGGGCTGCCGACACCACCAGCTCACATGCTACTCAACATTACTCGTTTCTGATAATTTATTTTCATAACAACCCCGAGAACGTACATTTATATTTTGGCATAAAATGGTAATTAAAATAGTCAATGGTCTGTTTAATTAAAATTGGTTTGTTTCGCTAATGGTACACCGACTAGCACGCGATAATACACTTATATCGTCTGTCATTACCAGCTGTCAACAATGACGTCAGCTATGTCAAAAGCGTAAATGGAAGCGACATTTCCGACCTTTAACGTCATTTTCGCCATAAGGCACCTTTTCGCACGACACGACTCATATAATGGTCGATGAGGTAAGCCGATGTTCACACTGGTAGCCTACGTTTGAGGGTGTATTTGTGGCATATTTTTGGGGCATTTTAATAAAATATACACGTATCCCAAAAAAGGGCGGACAATAATAAAGATCAGGGTCTACACTGATACATAAAATAGGTTATGCAAATGCTGATAACGTAAGGAGAGCATACACTGATATGTTTGGGGGTGTAGTTGTGGCATATTTATATATATTAAACTATATCTGCATGTATTTCCCATATGATTGGTGATTCAATGTGCATAAATCGAACATATGGCCAATTTAGCATATTTATTTGTCTACATATGTCAATTATATTATGTGTTTTGTATCAATATATGCTTTACACTACTATCTGACACTATCTATTGTGTATTTGTGATATATTTATACGTATTTAGACTATATTTTGGTGTATTTTGGGTGTATTTGGGTGTTTCGTGTAACCGTTCCCCGGACTCCCCTAGCATTATCACAAACTTTGCTCGTTCGACGGTACGGCCGCACCACTTTTCAATACCCTCCTACGCCGCTGGGAGTGCAGCCCATTCTTGTGACATGTGCACGTTTTCTTGTCACACTGTCCACTGCAATTGCACCTTATAATGTTGAGCCGTCTTCTGATACCGGTATCAGTGCAATTTAGACAGGCACACGTCCAACTGTAGAGGTTGTCCAATCCCATTCCATAGAAGACAGATTATTGCCACACCGGAATCTGGTGGCAAGTCCTATGACTGTGCAGAGCAGCAGCATCTTTCGTTGGCGGAACCTCCTCTCGTTGCACGTAATCAGCTGAGGTAGCCACCTTTATCTGAAACGTAGCCAATCTTGCGGCGCAAATACTTCAGGATGCACACCCATATATAACAAGCAGGGCATCCTTTCCTGCCGTCGTGATGCATCCACAAAGACGGTAGTGGTTTGTTTCAGAGCTGCTTACTTTGTCAGGACAGTCACTTTGCCAGTACCAAACGGTCTCGGCAGTGTGTCACACCACCTGCTAATAGCATGCAAGAAGGGCTGAGCTTCTGCAAGAAATGGATCCAGATTTGTGTTCAAAGGCTGTGATACATAACCTCTATTTTGATGCTACCATGTATATGTTTACACTATAACCTGCATGATATTCCATTAGCTGAAATATGTCGCAATCTACTGCAATAACTACTGCAATAACTACTGTTGTTTTCATACCAACATGCCAATTTTGTAACCTGCATCTCCGAGGGCATACTCGTCATCGATGGCTCTGATTTGGCCATATCCTCTGCATGAAGCATACTAAGTGGCGGTTTAGTGTATTGTTGTGATGGATTGTCCTGTAGAACTCGAGACGGGGCCCGTCATAGTACTACAGTTTAGCCATATCGTCTGTTCTTTTGTGACTTCAGACTTTTTGTGTCGTCAAATTTCCTTATATAAATGTAGTTATATTTTCAATATTATCTTTCATGTATATTGGGGTTGTTTTTTGTTGTGATAATTATTTATTTTTGTCCGACTGCTGGTCGTGGAATGCATGTTTGTCCCGCGTTGAAGGCTCTTGACCACCGCTGTGCGCGTTGTCCGTGTTTATGATGATGTATTGTGTTAGTTTCTTCTTTACATGGGTTCATTGGTCTCCTTTGTGTATTTTGTTCTCTATTTTAGCAAAAAAAATCCTTTTTCCCCCAATGCATTTCATCAGAAACTGTGACTGACGCACCAACGTAGTATCCTGTCTGATGGTGATGGACTTCGTTGTTAGTGCTGGAGCCGTGATATCCATCAACGACAATACATGCACGACCATAGTTGCTGCGTACATGCTGAACATACATCACACATACATCACATATACATCACATGCTGAACATACATCACACATATCTCTGAGTAACTGGAGGAATTCTTAGGCTAGGAGAATTTGTGAAGCCAAATAGAGACACCCACAGGATATCCATTAACCAGGTACAAACTAAACTATCACAATATATGTATAATAAATGGATAAATCATATAATATAACAATATAATATTGAATGAAAAGGAAAATTATACTCAGAGATCCCCAATGGGTTGGAAATAATAGTAGCATTGGTTACGAACACATGGAGACTTTCTACAGCCATCACACAGCACAACTAACAGAGCTGTGATAAATGAGAACAAGAAACCTCCCATATCTACAAGAAACTGCAAGGCCATTTGTAGACTAGCCGTGACAATGCATTCAATGACAAGCTTTAGAAGATGGTGTATGAGATCGATGCTCTTGTCGCCAGTTTGCATGTGCATGGGATTGTCGAATATAGACTCTTGCTGAAAGAGATCGGGAAGAGGGAGTCGACGATGTCTGTGGCAAGAAGATGCTGGGGATCCATCAATTCGTTCCGCCAATGTATTCGCATAGACAGCTGAGGCTAAAGTATTTATTTGATTCTTCTGGGAAACCTTGTATTCTGACACAGAATGACCGACCATGGAAGCAAGAAACTCATCTGCGATACGTTGGGCCCCATCGACATTCATTATAGGAATGAATGGCATTTTTGTGGAATTTATCGGGGTATAAACTTGGAAAAGTCGCGGGAATACTGGACGAAGGCCGGAAGGCCTCGTCCAGTATTCCCGCGACTTTTCCAAGTTTATATTCCCGATAAATTCCACAAAAAGGCCATTCATTCCTTATAATTCCAGCATTTGAAATAAATTCATCAAGAAAATGTGTTTATTTTCCGTTTTCTTAAGAATTATTTTAACTGCGCCTCACGGTTACGGAAAATAGTTCGGCGTGAGAGTTTACTGGGATATAAATTTTGGACAGCGCCATTTGATTGATATTGTGCATATAGTCCATATTCGCAGACTACTCTAAATGTCAATGTTACCTTCCTCATAGCCACTCAGCATACGTGTATCACTTCCCTTGCCATGATTATTCTCCATTTGCTTTTCTAATTCGATGTTCCGTTTATAAAAAGTGTTCCGTTGTTTATTGAATCCACTGTTTACTGGCGTGGTGGCAGCGTTTGAAAAGAACCTACAAAGCCCCAGGAACAGTTATACAATACCACAAAATCAAGTTGACAGTGAAAAACAATCACAAACTGTGTAAACAAGGCAGCTTATTCTGTAGCTGTTGAAAGGAGCATTCTATATGAACTGTTGAGAATTACGTACCGACATAATGGCTGGAATTCGCGCACCCAAACAATGGTCTCTAACCAAAACAGAGACAATCACGTCGTTTGAGGCTTGGCGACAGAACCTACAATACACAACCCTTGATCCCAACTTTGCCGGTTTCCTTGTCAATGGATTCACGTGGCTAAGAAAATCGAGTACCACCCCGTTGCGTGGTCTTACCGATGATGGGGCGGGTGTTCCCGAAGCCAATCGCCGTACAGCAGCACAGAAGGCGACCCAGTTGGATCTCATGCTTGGGCAGATTGCAAACTTCTGTCCCGTGATCTCGAGAAATACAATTGTTAAAAACTCGACATCTATAAACAGTATTTGGCAAGCAATGCGTCTACATTACGGATTTCAATCGACTGGCGCGCACTTTCTCGATTTTAACAACATCCGCATAGAACCAAATGAAAGACCAGAGGACCTATTCCAGAGACTCACTAGTTTTGTTGACGATAATTTACTTCGCGCCGACGGGAACATACGTCACCATGGTGATGTTCCAGATAGTGATGAAGAGTTCTCTCCCTCACTTGAAAATATGTTAGTCTTAACATGGCTTCCTCTCATACATCGTGTTTTGCCTAGTCTAGTAAAACAGAGATATGGGACAGAATTACGCTCTCAGACTCTGGCATAGCTAAAACCTGAGATTTCCCAAGCCCTCGATAGCCTACTTGATGAAATAAGCTCAGTTACAGATGCAAAAGTGTTAAGTGCTGCATTCAAAAAGAAATCGCGGAACCCGTCTTCCCGATACCCTGAACGTAAAGTGGAGCCACAAAGTCAGAAGCGACAAGTCAAAACTTGTGTACTGTGCAAGCAGACGGGACGCCCTTATTCTCATTTCTTGAGTACTTGCCGGTTTCTGCCAGATGAAGATAGACTGTATATGACGAAGGTACGACAGGCGTGTAACAGCGATGAGTTACTGCCGACTGGCTCTGAAGATGAAGACTGTGCACCCGCCTCAAGTGACGAACAATTTGACGTCCCTCACAAACCGCGTATTGCTGCATCTTCACGTCGTGTTAGCACAAAACAATCACCTTTCTTCAAGGCCTTCCACAATCATCATGCTGTCCAACTTACATTAGATACAGGAGCAGAGAACAGCATGATCAAAGCCTCAACCGCAGAGTACATAGGTGCCAGGATAAGTAAAAGTAACCAAAGTGCTCTCCAGGCGGATGGTGTCACACCGCTAGAAATCAGCGGAGAAACTCACTTGACACTAACTAGAGAAAATACAGATCTACACCTGGAAGCACTTGTAGTCAATGATCTAGATGTCGACATTCTGGCGGGAATTCCATTTATGTCTTGTAATGACATATCAGTTCGACCAGCAAAACAACAAATTATTATTGCTAATTGTGAAAGCATCTGTTATGGTCAGTCCAAATCTGACTCCACCACGAATCGCGTACGACGAACGCAGGCGTTTGTACTGCGCTCGCAACCGGTTTCCACAACAATCTGGCCCGGGTGTTACGTAGAGCTTGACACTCCACCAGATATAAAACCTGATTGCATTCTCACTGTTGAACCTCACTCAACCCGCCAAAATCACACACAAGAATGGCCACGTCCTCAAATAACAGAGTATGTAGCGGGAAAAGTTCGCATAGTAAACGACACGAGTGAAGCACAGTCTCTTCGCAAAAATGAGCATTTCTGTAAAGTACGAATGACATGTACACCAACAATAGAATCAGTTGACTCACACATGGATACAGTGTGCACTAAACCTCAGTTTGCCAGCAACTCGGCTTATATAAACTCAGATCTAGTGAAATTTGACCCAGACAACATACTCCCCAGTGAAACTCAATCTAAATTTAAGGACTTATTGCACAAGTACGAAGACGTATTCAATTCTGACATTAGTGGATATAATGGAGCCGTTGGACCGTTTGAAGCGAATGTAAATATGGGTCCTGTGCAGCCTCCTCAGCGTAAGGGTAGATTACCACAATATGCTCGTAACAAGTTGATAGAGTTGCAGGAGAAATTTGACGAACTTGAGTCATAGGGAATATTCAGACGTCCAGAGGACATAGGTGTAAATATCGAATACCTAAACCCATCATTTCTGGTTAAGAAAGCATCCAGCGGATTTCGCTTGGTCACGGCATTCGCAGATGTTGGTCGTTACAGCAAACCGCAACCATCGGTGATGCCTGATGTCGACACCACACTTCGCACTATTGCGCAGTGGAAATACATAATCGTCACAGATCTTACCAGCGCATTCTATCAAATACCGCTAGCAAAGTCATCAATGAAATATTGCGGCGCGGCAACGCCTTTCAGAGGTGTAAGAGTGTACACACGATGCGCTATGGGAATGCCGGGGTCGGAAACCGCCCTGGAAGAATTGATGTGCCGGGTCCTGGGAGACCATCTACAAGACGGGATTGTCGCGAAACTGGCAGATGACTTGTATTGTGGAGGAAATTCACCGCAGGAGTTGTTCGAGAACTGGGAACGTGTGCTGCAATCGTTGCAGAAATGTAACCTTAGCCTATCACCATCTAAAACGATAATAAGCCCACGCAATGCAACCATCTTAGGTTGGGTCTGGTCACAAGGCTGTATATCGGCCAGTCCACACAGAATCGCTGTGTTATCGTCATGTACTCCACCTGATACGGTACGAGGTATGCGTTCGTTCATCGGAGTATACAAAATGCTGAGTCGTGTGCTCCCAAATTGTTCCCAGTTAATATCCCCGTTGGATGATGCTATCGCTGGCAAACAATCCGGTGACAAGATTAGTGAACGAACATTTTGTTAGCGCTCAAAAGTCACTCGACTCCCACAAGTCTATAACACTGCCGAAATCTACGGACCAGTTATGGATTGTAACAGACGGATCCGTTGGCAAGCGCGGAATAGGTGCTACACTGTATGTTACACGAAATGAAAAGCTATCGCTCGCTGGATTCTTCAGTGCAAAGCTTCGAAAACATCAGGTTACTTGGCTACCATGTGAAGTAGAGGCATTATGTATTGCCGCAGCTGTAAAGCACTTTAGTCCGTACATCATTCAGTCAAACATCCAAGCATATGTGCTCACAGACAGTAAACCGTGTGTCCAGGCATTTGATAAACTGTGCCGTGGTGAGTTCTCTGCAAGCCCACGTGTGACATCCTTCCTATCCGTTGTAAGTAGGTACCATGTTAATTTAAGGCACCTCTCTGGATCAGTCAACATCCCGTCAGACTTTGCCAGCCGGAACGCACCAGATTGTGATGAGCCCCGGTGTCAGATATGTTTCTTCGTCGCGCGAATGGAGGATTCTGTAGTGAGGACTGTGAATGTACACGACATACTTGAAAACGACACAAAATTACCATTTACTACCAGATCTGCATGGATTGACGTCAAGTCCGCGTGTCCAGATTTACGTCGCGCAAACGCTCATTTGAAACAAGGTACACGACCATCCAAAAAATTAACAAACATCAAAGACGTAAAGAGGTACTTACATGTAGCATCAATTGCTAAGGACGGTTTGATGATAGTTCGTCGCTGTGATCCACTTTCGCCTTCAACTGAATTAATTATCGTCCCCCTAAATGTCCTAGACGGTCTCGTAACGGCATTGCACATCAAGCATGACCATCCATCCAAACACCAACTACACCTTGTGTTAAAGCGTCACTTCTATGCTCTAGACTTGATGAAGGCAGTTGATAGAGTATGTGACTCATGCCATCTGTGTGCACCGTTGAAACGGTTCCCCGATAGTCTGGTCAAGCACTCGTCGGAAGACCCACCAGAGACGATCGGTATGTCCTTCGCTGCTAACGTTATCAAACGAAATCGCCAGTTAATCCTCGTTGTCAGAGAAACGGTTACCTCGTTCACAACCGCGTCTATCATTAATGATGAGAAGCGAGATACCCTACGCGATGGATTAGCACAGTCATTGGTAGATTTACACCCGATGGATGGACCAAGCGCTGTTGTCAGAATCCATCCCGCTCCTGGATTTGTCGCGTTAAAAGACGATGACACTCTAAAACGACTATGTATTTCTATTGAGATAGGAAGGGTGAAAAATGTAAATAAAAACCCAGTAGCTGAAAAAGCAATATTCGAGTTGGAAGACGAGCTTCTACGTCAAGAGCCTGGAGGTGGCCCTTTCTCGCAGTTGGGTCTCGCAATTGCCACGGCCAGGTTGAATTCTCGAATCAGACATTATGGCCTATCCGCGCGTGAAATGTGGACTCAAAGATGTCAGTTTACGCATGAGCAGCTTCCCATTTCTGACAGAGACGTGATTATCTCACAGCACGATTCTCGCGCCAAAAATCACAGTTACAGTGAGAAATCAAAAAGTCAGAAGGCAGCCCGTCAATCGCCTACCGTTGAAGTTGGAGATCTCGTCTATTTGTACTCTGACAGGAGTAAGAATCAGGCTCGTAGCAGATACATTGTTGTTTCTATAAACGGCGAGTGGTGTTGTGTGAAGAAATGTTCTGGTAATCAATTACGAGCGTCGTCATACAAGGTAAAACTCTCTGAATGTTACCAAGTAGCGAGTCAGGCGACGTCCGATCGACCAAAAACAATCGATCTGAATGATAGTTGCGACGAAGATGAATTCGGCTTCCTCGACGAGTCAGTCACTCCACCAGTGCCGGCTGATATACCACCAATTTTAATACACCCCGCTGATGAACAACCGACCAACAGAGAAGCTGGTCCTCAACCGGTTTTAATTGGAACCATGGAACCCATCGAACGGGAACTGCCGTTAGACGTCACACATGAACATGTACAATTACCATTACCAGTGAACATATATCAACAAAATGGTGCACATGCTAGACCTCAGCGAACCCGCAAACGTCCAAAATATCTTGAGGATTATGTGCCATAAGAATGATGATGTTATTGCATTATGACTACAATGCTCTACACTGTTTGCAAACAATATTGCATTTCCTTGATTAAGAACAGGATATCACACTGCTTCATATCACTTTATGATATCAGCCATTGATATTATAAAGGTGTTTTCTTTATATCATCATTCATTTCATCAAATAGATCCAAGTAGGATTAGTATAATCATATGAAAATGTGAGATTTTAATCCTCATGATTAAGTCAGAACAACGTGACTATATGCATCCATTATATGATATAAAACAGTGTTACTGTTAGCTAAAATTCCATCGTGCACCATACCATTTTGAAAGATTTGCAAACAATAGTTTCTTTTCAAAATTAGTCACCAAAGCTGACATTAGAATCAACTGTACATAGTGCTACTCTTAATTACGTCATTTGTAGTTACAATTATGTTGGGTCGAGTAGACCTGTTAGTACCTATATTTTGTAGACTCTAGTTAACAAAAACAAACAGAAAGGAAAGAAAGGATCGCGCCATTGGATTGATATTGTGCATATAGTCCACATTCGCAGACTACTCCAAATGTCAATGTTACCTTCCTCAAAGCCACTCAGCATACGTGTATTACTTCCCTTGCCATGATTATTCTCCATTTGCTTTTCTAATTCGATGTTCCGTTTATAAAGAGTGTTCCGTTGTTTATTGAATCCACTGTTTACTGGCGCAGAGACTTGCTACGGGCCAATCAAATGTTAGGGAATTGTGTAAATATTTTTGTGCTGGAATTATTGCCTTGTATGTGACTAACTCTGTTGAGTGACTCACAAGCTCATCTGTGTCCGTGTATCGTCCATATCATGACACACGTTGATGATGTCAGGGCACGATGACCAGCTCCTGTATTCGTAAGAAGAACCTGCAATATCGAATATGGGGCGACTAATCTTAGGAATACAGGGCTTGAGAGAAGCAAAAGCAAACATGTGATCTCATTGAATCCACAATAATGCGCCATCCAATCCAGCCATCAGCACTTGCTATGTATATAAATTTGTTTTTTACAGATGCTGTTATATGCATTTGCAAATTTCATTTTCTGTTGCCCTGTTAGCATCCCCCATTCACCCCTCTCTTCAGTATACGATGAAGCGACGAGTGAATGCTACCCCACAGTAACAGGCACACAGTAAGGAAAATTACTGGGGAAATGGCTTGAATATTAATATTCAAGTCTGACTAAAAAAGTATCACCAGTACTTGTTTTCAACTTTGTATGAAAAAATGCATTGTTTGCCGACTTTGGATTAACAGACAAATCATTTTCACATTTCTGGATCTCATGCAGTGGTTGTTAGCTGTTGTTGTTGTTGTTGTTGGCGATGGTCATAACACCCATGCTTATTGTTTGGAGTCACGTATTGAATTACCAGAATGTTATAAAACCTGTGAGCACCTCTAAATAGTAATATTGTCACGCCTGCTTTAGCATAAGCCACGACTTTAGTCGCCGCTTTTCCGTCGTCGTCCGAAATGTCAAAAAGTGTGTACAAGCTTCGTAGTCATGGTATAACTTTAATATTACTTGACGGATTGCTTCAATATTTGGACACTTGATACATGTGAGCATTTGGAACACACTCATGCCCCATTAAACCATGACATGTTGTACCTTCACGTGGCTGTGGAACCACTTAGCCATATTTGTATGTCAAAAAGTTTCTCCAACCTTGACCTTGTTCGTGTTTTAAGCATGCACTTCTCTGACGGTTCTTGTGATGCTTGCTTTAGCACATGCCCATGATCATGTTATTGTCAAATGCCTCGGCAGTCGCGACACCGCTTCCGTGGCGGAAATATTTTATTAAATAACTAGTAATGTAAATTAGCTGTAATTGTTCTTAAATTATATGCTACACATAAAAATTGCTTATGGATATAAAATATTCAGCGGTTTCGACTCGATTCGAGACGTATATTCGACATCTACCTTCACCTGAGATATGACATTGACCTAAAAAGTGACAGTAAATGAAAGACTAACCTGTAAAAAGATGGTAAAATATTATTGTATGTTGTTAGGAGCTGTAAATATATAAAATTTGATTGGATTTTGGTTTATTTTTTGTGAATTTTTCATTTGACCTTGACCTTAGTGAATGACATTGGCATCTGAAATCCTGAGAATTATTGGAAAGCATATCGGTATCCTAATGATAATTGGAAAGAACACATCAAACATGTTTTTATATTGCTTAGTACCAAAGAATGTCTATTTTAATAATATACCTTTAAATATGGCGGCCATCTTGGATTTCTGCTGAAAATTGGCATTTGCCATGGGTGGAATCGGGTGGAATCTTTTTTGTGTCATTATATACTGCCAGTGAATGTATTTCTGGTGAGAAACCTTCGTTAACATTTTTGTCTAACCTCGGTGATTTTTTAGCCTTCTTTGCTGGGACTATATTACTCGTCTCTAACAGAGACAATGGCAAAGTGCTGCGAAATACAATGTGCGCTATTTTAGTGTGTTAAATGTTTGAATTGATCAAAACCGACAGATGACGGTTAGAAGAGGCTATAAAATGGGCCGCACTTTTATCTTGCAAGCTATACTGGTCTAGTGTCTATGACAACTCTATGTTATTTTACAAAGGCCACCGTCATAACATATAATGTACTACCGCGGAACCTCTCTAAACCGGACACCCTGGTCCCAGGGTGTCCGGATTAGGGAGGTTCAACTGTAAATCAGACATATGACTATGCCAAGGTATGCGACTATGCTTTGCGAATGTGAACAGGGATTATCATCATAAATATACACCAATGAAACCTGTAAAATTAAGGATACACAGACTCCGTGTGTGTCCGGTTTAGAGAGGTTCTACTGTATTATTCTACTGAAACTCCAGGAAGGTAATACAGTCGAGGCTATCTATCTACCTACTAATGGTGGTGAATAGTGCCTACAATTGTATTTCTTTCCGAACACTCCTTGCAATTTATGCATAGTAAATATCCACTATTTCATATCGTTAGACTATATAATTGCTCATTACGAATGCCATTAGTTTGTTTATGTGTTTG
Organism: Conchocele bisecta; assembly: GCA_029237695.1. Classification (NCBI taxonomy): domain Eukaryota; kingdom Metazoa; phylum Mollusca; class Bivalvia; order Lucinida; family Thyasiridae; genus Conchocele; species Conchocele bisecta. Next base: position 36,720,030 of record CM055277.1, read on the forward strand.
TTGGGGTTTAACAGCCTATCAACAGCTAAGGTCATTTAAGGCCGGGTCAATGGGTTTAGTTTGTTTGTTTGTTTGTTTGTTACGGTTTAACGGCCTATCAACAGCTAAGGTCATTTAAGGCTGGGTCAATGGGTTTAGTACTAAATCCCATATATTACCTGTACAAGTACATGTACAAATGGGGATAAAATCCCAAAATCAGAACTGAATATTTACAATAAAAATACTATATATTCAGCCCTGAAATCAGAATAATCTTGATCTGATGCCAGGTCCTCGCCACACCAGAATCACTTGGCCCTCTCCCAAAAGCAGTAGGATCAGTAATAATCTTACTACTTGCATAATGGGCAATAACCTAAACCCTATTCAACTCACAGGTAACAAAAGAGCCAAAGATAAAAACGTACCTGATAGTCCATTTGACGTCCTTATGAATTACATGTCGGCCCTATGAATTGTCTATAGTACAAGGTTTTTTGGTGGATTTACATTCCTATGGGTGCAGTGGAGCAAATCTGCTTGGTTGTCCTCTTGACAACCTTGGGCAACTTTTTTAATATGCAAATTAGTTGCCGCCATTAGCGGAAAAAATATTTCCTATTATAGCTCTACAACTATACACTACAACTTCACACAAATGGTGTCTATACCTATGTTTTCATGGTCAATGATGACACTGGTGGCATGTATACAGTGGTTACATGTATATATTGTCTCATTATGCAAATTGGTTGCCGCCATTACCGAAAATCATATTTTCTTTTATAGCTCTGCAACCGTTTATGATAAATTCACGAAAATTGGTTTCAGACCCATGTTTTCCTGGTCTAGGATTTCAATACATGTATTTATAAAGTGACTACATGGAAATATTTCAAATATTTTATTTATTTTTGGCAGTTTGGATCCTTTCTGCGAGTATTATTAGTGGCCGCCAATACATAAATACAATACAATAAACTTTCACCGCTCTGTAGCGGGTGGTTAGTGTGATGCATGCCAAGGGTAATTTAACGATGGGGTTCATCCTTTCCGGAATATTAGGCTACCTGATTATGTATGTGAGAGTTTGTTATACTCATTATAAGAGTTGTAGGATTATGGCTAATCCTATTACTTTTAGGGGATGGGGCTAAGTGATTCTGGTGTGGTGAAGACCTGGCACCAGATCAGGTTATTCTAATTTCAGGCCCGAACATGTGTGTTTCTTGATGTAAATATTCAGTTCTGATTTTGAGATGTTCCCCCTTTCTTACAGGTGAAATACGGGATTCGACCCCGTTGACCCGTCTGTATATAACCTCGCTGTTGAACAGATATATGAGGAGAGTATAGACTCTGTTGTTCGGCAGATCAGGAGTGAGGCTCGAGCCGTACAGTACAGTAATGCGAATTATGATCCGAGAGAATTCACATACAATAACACACTGAAACAGACCAGCGCAACACTGCTGAACATAGTCTCAGAATTACTTTCGTGTGGCACTGTGGCACAGAAGTCTCTCAGCCTAGCCCAATCTGTACAAGGTCACATCACCGGCACTAGGAACCAGACAACGCTGGACATGGCAGTGAAGCTTATGATAGAAGGTATGCGAAAAGTTTAACGCAAATTTTGAGGAATATTTTTTTAACGCAAACGTCTAAGTCATTTGACCATGGGCATAAGGGCCGCATGAATGGAATACAACATGAATATATGCATGATGACTAGTAAGCATATGAAGTTTCAAGTCAATGTGACTTAGGACTGCAGAGATATAAGGTATTGAAAACTTTGGTAACGCAGATTTCGGACGGACGGACCGGACGGAGGACGGACGGATGTCAACGTGGGGGAGGGGTGGGGGGGGGGGGCGGTCCCAAAATCAGCCCTGAAATTAGAATAACCTGAACGGGTGCCAGGTCCATACCACACCAAAGTCACATGGCCCCTTCTCCTAAATGTAATAGGATTAAGATTAATCATATTACTCATATAAGGGGTATATATAACAAGATTCAACTCTCACATACAAGAATGCCAAAGACGTATCTGAGGGCCAAACCAGGTCTGCGGTCGGGATTCCGGTAAGGATAAATACTGATCGTTAAATTACCCATCACATGCTCCCACCTGCCACCCACAATCAATGTGGAGTAAACGACTTAAGGCTACATATGGCAGTGAAATGGAAATGCTGGTAACAGGTGACAAGGCAACATCAGTTGGTGAAGGTTAACCCAGATATATAGCAATCTGCCTTGCACAGAACAAGCAAACTGCCATGTATTGAAGCAAACGTTCTTAGCCCTTTTCTTGAAACGTTTTTATTTTGTTCTAAATTTTTCTGCACAGCAGTATATGTTGCGACCACTCATTTAAAATGTGTGGTGACAGCATATACTTTGATGGAGAAATTAAGAAAATAGAAAAAAAACGACATTGAAAACTAGCATGCAAATGTGACAATGAACCACAAAATGCATGCTTATGACCATGGAAAAGTTGCAAATGTATTCATAAAGTATTCATTGACATATCTCAACTGTTTTAGTGAAATGCATCTTCGGAAGTACCATCTGAGACACACTCGCTATAAAGCTGGTGAAGTGAGTGAGTGAGTGAGTAAATAGGGTTTAACGTCCGCTTTTCTGACATAGAGGTACAAGCCTCAGGGAGTCTACACGCAGACGGGTCAACGGGGTCGTGTCCCGTATCCACCTGTCCGAGGGGGTAAATCCCAACTTCAGAACTCGATATTTACAATCAAAATATATATTCAGTCCTGAAATTAGAACAACCTGATCTGGTGCCAGGCCCTCGCCACACCAGCATCATTTATCCCATAGGATTAGACTTTTATATATGGGGCATAGCCTGACTCAACTCTCACATACAAGAAAGCCAAAAATGTACACGAGGGCCAAATCCGGTATAGTGGGTTCCGGAAAGTATGAACCCAATCGTTAAGCCAGTTTAGTCGCCTTTTACGACAAGCAATGGCTACTGCAGCACTATTCTCAGGATCAGTTGATCCCGCCCCGGTGCCTGCACGGGGCCTATAAAGCTGGTGAAATAGTTACACAAGTATATCAACATATTGTTATACCTCATTCGAGAGAATCCATATTTAAGTCGGTGAGTTTGTATTTAAACAGTTCTGTGAAAATGAAATAGCCACCGGCAAGCGAATTAATACGTCAGATTTGTGTTAGTCTGGTACGGTGAACGGTGAAGACATAAATAAGACTGCAGATGTGCATGCTAATCTTGGAATACACTTGTCACGAAGGCCACAAGTCACATTTCTCCATTCATACACATTTGCCTCATAACATCAAATTGCAAGAAAATGTGGCCTGTCGGCACACGAATGACCCCAGTGGTAGATTGGAGAAACTGTGGCAAAATTAATTAACCAAAAGTGATAAGTATTCATAAGCACAGTTGTGAGGGTCAAATGGTGAAGGTCATATTAAGGGCAGCGTGATTGTATGACATTTGTGCAAAAGTCTTATGTAAATTCAGGTAAACAAAATAAATGTTTGAAAATGTTCAAAGTTGTGAAGGTCAAAAAGTCAAGGTCATATTAAGGACAGTATGGATGTATGACATTTGTCCACAAGTATGATGTATTGAAATATTAAAGTAATCCATCAAGTGGTATAGAAGTTATGACAGAAATGAGAAACTCTGGCGAACTTAAAGGTACATGCCCACTCAGTAGGCACAAAATGTTCTTTATATCAGAGACATCATCCGAGACATTTTCTGGTAAAATTAAGCAATCATTCACCATTACCCCACGTCCTGATTGGCATTATTATACATTTGATATCAGATGTATACCTCGGCCGACACAGGCATCCGGGTGGCTACAAGAGTTGCCTACGATATGGAGAGGGGAGAATATCGCAGCGAGGTAGCAATTTTGTTTCTAGCATCCGGGATGTACGAGTAAATTTCAAGTGTGAGTGGCGCTATAGTTTGCTACATATTGAAAAAATTGTAACTGTGAATGTTTTACATAAATATAATCACTGGGCAACTAAGTGAAAACAAAGATACAGTAGTCACACTCCAAGTGTGGTAGCTGGGCAACGTTTGACAGCATGTACAAGCACAATGGACGCGACCCGATGCCGTTTGGAAATATGTCTATAGCAGGTCGGTCAGTTATTCAATTGCAAATGTGTATCATAGTTATGTGTACATGTATGCAAGTGCTGCAAATAGATTACTTGTTTGTATACATCAAAGGTGCACATCTGCAGTAGGCCGCTTATAACACTAACATTGTGACAAAACACAACTCATGTAGAATTGGTGACGTGACACCTAATAGTTGTCGACGTGTTACTTCATGGAGGTTCACAATACATTTGCCAGATATAAATCATTATACAGGCAATTGATTAACTGGCGATTTCATACCAAATACAGTGCAAAACAACATCAAATTACCAAGTAATATCAAGATTTGTCGAAAACTTATCTATATCACTGTGCGTTTGGTGCATTATATATTGTTTACAGTGTACAGTGTACTTACAGTGTATTTGCAGTGTACTTGTAGTGTACTTGTAGTGTACTTACAGTGTACTTACAGTGTACTTGCAGTGTACTTGCAGTGTACGTGCAGTGTACTTACAGTGTAGTTGTAGTATACTTACAGTGTACTTACCGTGTACTTACAGTGTACTTGCAGTGTACTTGCAGTGTACTTGCAGTTGAACATACAGTGTACTTGTCGTATACAGAGTACTTGCAGTGAACTTACAGTGTACTTGCAGTGAACTTACACTGTACTTACAGTGTACGTGCAGTGAACTTACAGTGTACTTGCAGTGTACTTGCAATGTACTTGCAGTGTACTTGCAATGTACTTGCAGTGTAATTGCAGTGAACTTACAGTGTACTTGCAGTGTACTTGCAATATACTTGCAATGTACTTGCAGTGTAATTGCAGTGTACTTACACAGTGTACTTGCAGTGTACTTACAGTCTACTTGCAGTGTACTTGCACTGTACTTGCAGTGTACTTGCAGTGTACTTACAGTCTACTTACAGTGTACTTGCAGTGAACTTACAGTGTACTTGCAGTGTACTTCTTGCATCTACTTACAGTCTACTACACTTGTACAATACAGTGTTACTGTACTTACAGTGACTTGCAATACATGTACAGTACTGCAGTGTACATTGTATCTTGCAGTGAATACTACATGCGTGTACTTGCATGTACTACAGTACTATGCTTACAGTACTTGCGTGTGTACATGTACTGATACAGTGTTGCAATGAACTTACAGTGAACTTGCAGTGACTTACAGTGTACTTACATGTACTGGCAGTAACTTACAGTGTACTTCAGTCTACTTACAGTGTACTTGCAGTGACTTGCAGTGTACTTCATGTACTTACAGTGTACTTGCTTACAGTGTACTGCATTACTTACAGTGTACTTGCAGTGAACTTACAGTGTTGCAGAACTTACTACAGTGCACTTGCAGTGTACTTGCAGTGTACTTACAGTTAGTCATAACAGTGTGTAACTTACAGTGTACTATTGCAGTGTACTTACAGTGTACTTGCAGTGAACTTGCAGTGTACTTGCAGTGTTGCAGTACTTGCAGTGTAACGTACTTACAGTGTACTTCAGAACTTCAGTGAACTACAGTAGTACTTGCATCCTACTTACAGTGCACTTGCAGTGTCTTGCAGTGTACTTACAGCTACTACAGTCTACTTACATGCACTTGCAGTGAACTTACAGTGACTGCAGTCTACTTACATGTACTTGCAGTGAACTTACAGTGTACTTGCAGTCTACTTACAGTGTACTTGCAGTGAACTTACAGTGTACTTACAGTCTATTTACAGTGCACTTGCAGTGAACTTACAGTGTACTTGCAGTGAACTTACAGTGTACTTGCAGTGTGCTTGCAGTGTACAGTGTACTTCAGTGAACTTACATGTCTTACAGTGTACTGCAGTGCTTGCAGTGTAATTTCAGTGTACTACAGTGAACTTACAGTGTACTTACATGTACTTGCAGTGTGCTTGCAGTGTAATTTCAGTGTACTTGCAGTGAACTTACAGTGTACTTGCAGTGTGCTTGCAGTGTAATTGCAGTGTACTTGCAGTGAACTTACAGTGAACTTACAGTGTACTTACAATGTACTTACAGTGTACTTGCAGTGAACTTACAGTGTACTTGCAGTGTGCTTGCAGTGTAATTGCAGTGTACTTACACAGTGTACTTGCAGTGTACTTACAGTGTACTTACAGTGTACTTACAGTGTACTTGCAGTGTACTTGCAGTGTACTTGCAGTGTACTTGCAGTGTACTTACAGTGTACTTGCAGTGAACTTACAGTGTACTTGCAGTGTGCTTGCAGTGTAATTGCAGTGTACTTACACAGTGTACTTGCAGTGTACTTAAAGTGTACTTACAGTGTACTCACAGTGTACTTGCAGTGTAATTGCAGTGTACTTACAGTGTACTTACAGTGTACTTGCAGTGTGCTTGCAGTGTAATTGCAGTGTACTTACACAGTGTACTTACAGTGTACTTACAGTGTACTTACAGCGTACTTACAGTGTACTTGCAGTGAACTTACAGTGTACTTGCAGTGTGCTTGCAGTGTACTTGCAGTGTACTTGCAGTGTACTTGCAGTGTACTTGCAGTGTACTTGCAGTGTACTTACAGTGCACTTGCAGTGTACTTGCAGTGTACTTACAGTGTAAGTACACAGTGAACTTACAGTGTAAATGCAGTGAACTTCCAGTGTACTTATTACAGTACTTGCAGTGAACATACAGTGTACTTGCAGTGTGCTTGTAGTGTACTTGCAGTGTACTTGCAGTGTACTTGCAGTGTACTTACAGTGTACTTACAGTGCACTTGCAGTGTACTTACAGTGTACTTACAGTGTAAGTACACAATGAACTTACAGTGTAAATGCAGTGAACTTCCAGTGTACTTATTACAGTGTACTTATTACAGTGTACTTGCAGTGTACTTGCAGTGTACTTGCAGTGTACTTGCAGTGTACTTGCAGTGTTCTTGCAGTGTACTTGCAGTGTACTTGCAGTGTACTTGCAGTGTACTTAAAAGTGTACTTGCAATGTACTTACAGTGTACTTGCAGTGTACTTGCAGTGTACTTGCAGTGTACTTGCAGTGTACTTAAAAGTGTACTTGCAATGTACTTACAGTGTACTTAGAGTGTACTTACAGTGAACTTACAGTGTACTTGCAGTGTACTTGCAGTGTACTTACAGTGTACTTACACAGTGTACTTGCAATGTACTTACAGTCTACTTACAGTGTACTTGCAGTGTACTTACAGTGAACTTACAGTGCACTTACAGTGTACTTGCAGTGTACTTGCAGTGTACTTACAGTGTACTTATTACAGTGTACTTGCAGTGTACTTGCAGTGTTCTTGCAGTGTACTTGCAGTGTACTTTCAGTGTACTTGCAGTGTACTTGCAGTGTACTTAAAAGTGTACTTGCAATGTACTTACAGTGTACTTGCAGTGTACTTGCAGTGTACTTGCAGTGTACTTTCAGTGTACTTGCAGTGTACTTGCAGTGTACTTAAAAGTGTACTTGCAATGTACTTACAGTGTACTTAGAGTGTACTTGCAGTGAACTTACAGTGTACTTGCAGTGTACTTGCAGTGTACTTGCATTGCACTTGCATTGTACTTGCAGTGTAATTGCAGTGTACTTACACAGTGTACTTGCAATGTACTTACAGTCTACTTACAGTGTACTTACAGCGAACTTACAGTGCACTTACAGTGTACTTGCAGTGTACTTGCAGTGAACTTACAGTGTACTTGCAATGTAATTGCAGTGTACTTACACAGTGTACTTGCAGTGTACTTACAGTATGCTTACATTGTACTTACAGTGTACTTGCAGTGCACTTACAGTGTACTTACAGGGAACTTAAAGTGCACTTACAGTGCTTGCAGTGTACTTACAGTGTACTTGCAGTGAACTTACAGTGTACTTGCTGTGTACTTACAGTGTACTTGCATTGTACTTACAGTGTACTTGCTGTGTACTTACAGTGTACTTGCATTGTACTTACAGTGTACTTGCTGTGTACTTACAGTGTACTTACAGTGTGTACTTACAGTGTACTTGCTGTGTACTTACAGTGTGTACTTACAGTGTACTTGCTGTGTACTTACAGTGTACTTGCATTGTACTTACAGTGTATTTGCTGTGTACTTACAGTGTACTTACAGTGTGTACTTACAGTGTACTTGCTGTGTACTTACAGTGTACTTGCATTGTACTTACAGTGTACTTGCATTGTACTTACAGTGTACTTGCTGTGTACTTACAGTGTACTTGCAGTGTACTTGCAGTGTACTTGCATTGCACTTACAGTGTACTTACTGTGTACTTACAGTGTACTTACAGTGTGTACTTACAGTGTACTTGCTGTGTACTTACAGTGTACTTGCATTGTACTTACAGTGTACTTGCATTGTACTTACAGTGTACTTGCTGTGTACTTACAGTGTACTTGCAGTGTACTTGCAGTGTACTTACACAGTATATTTACAGTGTACTTACAGTGTACTTACAGTGAACTTACAGTGTGTTTGCAATGTACTTACAGTGTACTTACAGTGTACTTGCAGTGAACTTACAGTGTGTTTGCAGTGTACTTACAGTGTACTTGCAGTGTACGTACAGTGTACTTGCAGTGAACTTACAGTGTGCTTGCAGTGTACTTACAGTGTACTTGCAGTGTACTTACAGTGTAAGTACACAGTGAACTTGCAGTGTAATTGCAGTGAACTTACACAGTGCACTTGCAGTGTACTTACAGTGTACTTACAGTGTACTTACAGTGTACTTACAGTGTATTTGCAGTGAATTTACAGTGTACTTGCAGTGTACTTGCAGTGTACTTACAGTGAATTTACAGTGAATTTACAGTGTACTTGCAGTGTACTTGCAGTGTACTTGCAGTGAACTTGCAATGTACTTGCAGTGTACTTGCAGTGTACTTACAGTGAATTTACAGTGTACTTGCAGTGTACTTGCAGTGTACTTGCAATGTACTTGCAGTGTAATTGCAGTGTACTTACACAGTGTACTTGCAGTGTACTTACAGTGTAATTACACTGCAATTACACTGCAAGTATTTACAGTGTACTTGCTGTGTACTTACAGTGTACTTGCATTCTACTTGCAGTGTAATTGCAGTGTACCTACACAGTGTACTTGCAGTGTACTTGCAGTGTACTTGCAGTGTACTTGCAGTGTACTTGCAGTGTACTTGCAGTGTACCTACACAGTGTACTTGCAGTGTACTTACAGTGTACTTGCAGTGTACTTGCAGTGTACTTGCAGTGTACTTACAGTGTACCTACACAGTGTACTTGCAGTGTACTTACAGTGTACTTGCAGTGTACTTGCAGTGTACTTGCAGCGTACTTACAGTGAATTTACAGTGTACTTGCAGTGTACTTGCAGTGTACTTGCAGTGTACTTGCAGTGTACTTGCAGTGAACTTGCAATGTACTTGCAGTGTAATTGCAGTGTACTTACACAGTGTACTTGCAGTGTACTTACAGTGTAATTACACTGCAATTACACTGCAAGTATTTACAGTGTACTTGCTGTGTACTTACAGTGTACTTGCATTCTACTTGCAGTGTAATTGCAGTGTACCTACACAGTGTACTTGCAGTGTACTTACAGTGTACTTGCAGTGTACTTGCAGTGTACTTGCAGTGTACCTACACAGTGTACTTGCAGTGTACTTACAGTGTACTTGCAGTGTACTTGCAGTGTACCTACACAGTGTACTTACAGTGTACTTGCAGTGTACTTGCAGTGTACTTACAGTGTACTTGCAGTGTACTTGCAGTGTACCTACACAGTGTACTTACAGTGTACTTACAGTGTACTTGCAGTGTACTTGCAGTGTACCTACACAGTGTACTTGCAGTGTACTTGCAGTGTACTTGCAGTGTACTTGCAGTGTACTTGCAGTGTACTTGCAGTGTACTTGCAGTGTACTTGCAGTGTACCTACACAGTGTACTTGCAGTGTACTTACAGTGTACTTGCAGTGTACTTGCAGTGTACCTACACAGTGTACTTGCAGTGTACTTACAGTGTACTTGCAGTGTACTTGCAGTGTACTTGCAGTGTACCTACACAGTGTACTTGCAGTGTACTTGCAGTGTACCTACACAGTGTACTTGCAGTGTACCTACACAGTGTACTTGCAGTGTACTTGCAGTGTACCTACACAGTGTACTTGCAGTGTACTTACAGTGTACTTGCAGTGCACTTGCAGTGTACTTACAGTGTGTACTTACAGTGTACTTGCAGTGCATTTACAGTGTACTTGCAGTGTACAGTGTAAGCAATACATAATGCACAAAACACAGTGATATCAGATAAAATACACACCAAGAATCAAGAAGCCGTATTTAAATAATTGATTCCAACTTACAGCCAGCTTGATACATTTGTTTTGCAAAATGCTTCACTGTGAGTCACCATCAGTAAAATAAATATTACTAAATCATTATATCTGTACAGCGGGCACTCGTAATTTTTAGAACTGGTGGAATGAATAGTGATACAATTATACACTTATTTAATTCCTAGAAAGAACATTTTGTGCCTACCGAGTGGGCATGTACCATTGATGTTGACTGACCCTCGAAACACACAACTCAGATGGCATCAGCCAGCGATAGTGTCATTACATTGAACTGTCAATTGGTTTCAGCTAAAAATTGTATGTCAAAATGCTTGTTAACCCACAAAAGCAATGTTGACTAAGGCAATGGTTACAAAAGCAATGTTGACCAAGGCAATGGTTAATGCTGTGAGCCACACTGGAATGCAACATACAGTCCAATCATCTTTCCAGTGGCATCCACATATTATGGCATTGGAGTCCGACTCCAATGCCATAATATGTGGATGTCACTGGAAAAATGGGCTTATCGAATGCGTGACCAGTGCAGCTTCTGATCAAATAGCACACTCCTGTAGCCCAATAACGATATGCATTGCTTGTTAGAAGAACGCCAGGTGTTTTATTGATGGAATGGCAAACAGTGCAGATCCTGATCAGACTGTGCGGATGCACAGGCTGATCTGGATCTACACTGGTTGCAAAACCCATAAGCCCCATGTCTCTAGTCACAGCCATAACTGAGTCACACACAGTAATGGACTTCACAAACCTAAAATACCAATGAGAGTTTTCGGGAGTACGGTATAGGTAGAATATAAACTCAAAGCACCAAGGCAAGTGAATCTTTAATGACATCATTTGGACAGGAAATTACATCAAAAGCTTTTGTGATGTCATCACAGTGTGTCAACAAATATGGCTCCCCCGAGAGGAACTCAAACTCGAACTCAAATACTCTTTTATTTCATCCCATTACAGTACATTACATGTAACGTGGGAAATGCATATATATATGACTGGTGGCGGGATCAAATGCAACAAGATGAACTTTAATATTGGATGACACGTAAGTTTTGCATTTGTATGGGGAAAGCCATTTTATTGCATAAAATGGGCATTCACTGTGCAAACACAGACTGTTTAACACTCATAATAAACCAATGTAATACATATGTAAACTAGAGAAAGTGAGCAGGGCTCACATATACACCCGGTAACCGCCTAGACCATCAAAAAAAAGCTTACCGCAAGTAATTTGACCTTGACCTTGGACATGAAGGCCGCATGGATGTGGTATGGAATAAAAATATGGTTGATGATAAAGGAGTATATGAAGTTTGAAGTCAATCCGACTTACCGTTGCAGAGATAATGGTTACCCGAAAACTTTAATGCAAATCTTACGCACATTTCTAAGTAATTTGATTTTGACTTTGGACATGAAGGCCGCATGGGTGTGGTATGGAATGAAAATATGGATGATGATAAAGAAGTATATGAAGTTTGAAGTCTATCCGACTTACCGTTGCAGAGAAAGTACCCGAAAACTTTAACACAAATCTTACGCAAATTTCTAAGTAATTTTACTGTGACCTTGGACATAAATGCCGCATAGGTGTGGTATGGAATGAAAATATGGATGATGATAAGGACCTATGTGAAGTTTGAAGACTATCCGACTTAACATTACAGAGATAATGGGTACCCGAAAACTTTAACACAAATCTTAAGGACGCAAATTTCTAAGTAATTTGACCTTGACCTTGAATATGAAGGCCGCATAGATGTGGTATGAAATGAAAATATGGATGATGATAAGTACATGTTCAAGTACACTGTACATATACAAATGAGGGGGAAATCACAAAATCAGAACTGAATATTTACAATAACACCAGATGGCCACGACCAGCATGTCAAGCCTACCGAGGCATTTGATGGTCTCGGAGTGTATTTATTTGAAGTTTGAATTAAGGGTTGTGGAGATATAAGGTATGTACATGCTTTAACACAAACGTTAGTCATTTGACCTTGATCTTGGGTATGTGGGCCACATGGGTGGGCTATAGTATGAAAATATGGATGATAATAAAGAATTATTTGAAGTTTGAAGTAAATCGGAGTAAGTGTTGTGGAGATATAAGGTATGTAAAACCTTTAACACAAATTTCAAAGTCATTTAACCTTGACCTTGGGCATGTGGACCACATGGGCATGCTATAGAATGAAAATATGGATGATGAAAAGGAAGTTGCACGTAAATTGGAGTAACAATTGTGGAGATATAAGGTAAAAACTTTAACGCAGATTTTATAATAACGCAAACTTTTAAGTCATTTGACCTTGACCTTGGGGCACAGGGGCCGCATGAGTGGAACACAGAATGAATATATGGATGATGCCCAATAAGCATATGAAGTTTCAAGCAAATCTGACTTACGGAGATAGTAGGTATGTGAAAACTTTAACGCAAATTTTGACAGAAACTTTGAAGCAAACTTCCAAGTCATTTGACCTTGACCTTAGTGCACAGGCGGCACATGAGTGAGACACATAATGAATATATGGATGATTTACGGTTACCGAGATAATAGGTATGCGAAAAGTTTAACGCAAATTTTGACAGAAACTTTAACGCAAACTTCTAAGTCATTTTACCTTGACCTTGGGCACAGGGGCTGCATGAGTGGGACACAAAATGAATATATGGATGATGACTAATAAGCATATGAAGTTTCAAGTCAATGTGACTTAGTACTGCAGAGATATAAGGTATTTAAAAACTTTTAACGCAGATTTCAGACGGACGGACGGATGTTCCTACAAATGGATACTTATGTGACTAACAGGACGGATGGACGGACGGACGGACGGACAGGACGGACGGACGTTCTTACAGTACTATACTTATGTGGCTTATCACATGTTAAATATTAGCCACATAAAACGATTTTTAGCCACATAAAAGGATTTTTCAGGTGGCTAATTGTAACCAACCCTATCCTTTACTAAGTCCATAACCCTGTGGGGCTAGCCACATAAGTACCCTAATGTGTGCCCGGACGGGCGGACGGACGGACGGACGGACGGACGGACGGTCATTGTGATCACTATGTCTTGCTTTCCGCAAGCGGGCTCGACAAAAACTATATATTCAGCCCTGAAATCAGAATAATCCTGATCTGATGCCAGGTCCTCGCCACACCAGAATCACTTGGCCCCCTCCCAAAAGAGATAATGGGTACCCGAAAACTTTACCGCAAATCTTTCTAAGTAATTTGACCTTGACCTTGGACATGAAGATGGCAAGACTGTGGTATGGAATACAAATATGGATGATGATGATGACGAGTATAACTAAACTGCTGCAGAAAGTAAGTTGTGTGATCATAGCAGATTCAATGTATGATGATGTGCTTGTTCGGCACAGCCTCGTTTCCCATGAAATCAGTAAACTACATGTAGCCAAACATGTATCATATTCAATCAGCACTCCTGTAAGATCCTCTACATAGATAAATTTACTAGTGATTATAATAATTGCTATAAAAGAAGGGCATCGTTATTACGAGGGTAATCCCCTCGCTGGCAGCATTGATGATAATAAAAAAACGAAGAAAACTTTAAGGCATTTGCCTTACAAACAAGGTGAACATAAGTCCAATATACCATCTAGCCTATTATTTTAAACAATATTTTATTCACATTTTGACACATACAGTATCATGTTTACAAATGTAGTACACGCTACAATAATTGAAAAATGTGAAAAGGATTCAGAAGAAAGCTCAAGAGCTTACAACACCGTCTCTCTAGCCTATTAGCAACTATACATGTATGTTTAACTATTAGGATACATGTAATTTCAAAGTAATTTGACCTTTACCTTGGGCATGAAAGCCGCATGGTTGAACGATAGAATAACAAGGGCATCGTTATCACTAAGCTAATCCCCTTGCTGGCAGCCTTGACAATAAAAATAACACCAAATAATTAACATTTTTGCCTTACAAACAAGGTGAACATAAGAAATAAGTGAACATAGAAATAAGTGAACATAGAAATAAGTCCTCAGTGACCTTGACTTTGGGCGGTCGGACGTGGGTCGTTTGCAAATCAAAACACCATCCCTAGACACACATTGTGGCCGAATATTGTCGAAATTGGCAAAGCGGTTAATGAGTTATTGAAAAATGAAAGGTGTTACTCACGTACACACAGACACACGTTGGCAAGTATGTACGCACGTGTGTATGCATGCACGTACATACATGGACTAACGCTATATTCCCTCTTGCCTATCTGAGAGTGGATAAAAATATGGATGACCATAAAGGAATATATGAAGTTTCAATTCAATCTGACTGAAGGTTGCAGAAAATAAAGGGTACCCGAAAACATTAACACAAATCTTATGGATGGGCGAATGTACAAAAATACGAAAACTATATATCCCTCAACACACTTCACTGCTACAATAACAGTATGTCGTCATGTGGGTCTCTAGGATAAGTTAATTTCCTCTAGGGACAACATTCATTCAGAATCAGAGAAATGAGTGTTGCATCGTGCGTGGCCCCTCTACACCATCACCGGTGGACGTCTTCAGTTTAGCTACCTCTCTTCTGCCCAATATAGAATGTAGAATGATACCTGAAACAAAGCAGTGTGTGGCAACATTTGATCAAGTAAAATAGTTATATTGGCAATGAAAAGTGAATGTGAATGGGTTTAACGTCCCAGCAACAGTTAAGGTCAATAAAAAGCAATATAGAATGGTATCAGGCTACAAATAAACATAGATCGGTATCAAGCTACAAGATTGTTATTTGGGCAATTTCAACAATATCCAGCTTTTTTTTTACTTTCCAGCTCTTTCGAAAGAGGAAAATTCACACCCTGGCAGATGCATAGGCCGATCTGAGTGTGGGTTGGTCACAGAAGCATGATATATCCAGTCATAATCACATAGTATGACAAGTCCACCACATTTGTTACTTTGCAATCTTGAACAGACATCATTCATATAGCCAAATTACAGTGAAAACCCATCGAAACTAATTTGGCTGTATGAATGACCTTGGTCTGTAGAAGTTTCACCGTCACTGTAATCACCGACCTGTAGCCACGGACACATTGAGTGAGTCTACGAGCTCCGACTTGGTCAGCGATGGTGAGTCTATGTAGACGTGAACATCACAGTGCTCCATGATCGTGTCCGGTATACCCGACATCTCGCTACCTGCAACCACGATATCCAACAGTGACGTCACTAGTCTGCACATGTGTGTGGGAATAATATAGTTATTTCATGGCCATTCGGGGAACAGTCAAAACAAGGAGAAAGTGAGCGGGGGCTCACGTATACCAGCTGGCCGCCGCTTGGACCGACAAATAAAAACTTATCTCAAATATTTAAAAAACTTTAATGCAAATTTCTAAGTAATTTGACATTGACCTTGGATATGAAGTTCACATGAGTGTGGTATGGAATGAACATATGGATCAGGCATGGGAGTGGAACACTATCCCTAATCCTGAAAATTTATTTGAGCAGCGGCTTGCGCTGCGATTTGCTAGGGGGGTCTGGGGGCATGCCCCCCCCATATTTTTTTCTTTAATTCTAGATGCTCTGTGCTTCATTCGGAGGTATATTTAGCATTAAATAGATCACATTTTCCCCTGAAAAAATATGCTATAATTAGGAAAAATTAGCAACATAATCCATTTTAATTTAAAATAATACTTGCAACAAGAAGTCAGTACATGTATAACAGGGATTCCTCTGGGGAATTTTTTTGTGAAGGTAAAAGGTCAAAATCATGTTAATGGCAGCATGAGTGTGTTACAGCATGAGTGTGTTCCAGCATGAGTGTGTTCCAAAATGAGTGTGTTCCAAAATGAGTGTGTTCCAAATGCTTACATGTATCACATGTCCAAATATTGAAGCAATCTGTGATAACGAAGATCGTACAAACTTTTTGACATTTCGGACGACTTCGGAAAAAGCGGCGACTTCTGCTAAAGTAGGCGCGACAAAAACTATGTAACATGAACTAAAAGGGAGTTGGGTAATAAATTATATTATTATCCAACCATCTATATAAGCTGATATTACATAGTTATGACAAATTCCCTTGGTTTTGATGCCCGGTTAATAGTTCTGCGTGCCCTGTCAATTGTTCCGCGTGCCAGTGGAATTGTCAAATCCATGGTCGTCCACAGCACCTCGGGGCAATACTTTTGACTGTTTCCCCGAAAGATCATGATTCGTCCATGAAATAACTGTATACTATGGCAGGGTTCGGGCTGAGACGGGAATCCGAGTCGACCGGCGAGATAATGTCTCCGGCAAGGGTCTGCCGAGCCCAACATGATATGGCAAAGCAAGACTGGGATTCCCAGTCCCAATCACGATTCTGCCTTGGATCGTTGTAACATCATTTACGTAGGAAAACTAGTGAATATGACGTCATTTCATTAGTTATGTAACATTATTTTCATTGTCTGACGTGGCCGAAGACTGGAATGTGCTATATTCTTACGTTGAAACATCTTTAGACATGATGAAGCTGAAAACACAATTAACCATTAACATTCCAATCCCAGCACACATGCAAACAACACATGACTTGATGGACAGTGTAACCTGGGATGGTGGAACATTTGTCAGGAGTAAACCGAGCGACTGCCTGGGATTGTCAAATACTGGCATGTGGGACTTGAGACTAACAAGGATGTGTTATATGCTTGTCCCATGGGTGAGAAATTGCAAATTCAGTACGGATTGAATCCACATTAAATGTGGATTCAATCCGTACTGAATTTGCAATTTTAGAAGCCCTGATCCACAACATCTAGAAACTGCATTGAACTCCTAGAGTAAGAAGGCGCACATGGTCACATTTTTAGTTTCTGTCTGATCTTGGATCACACAGAAACTAGAATCATGTCCATTATTAAAAAGTCCACTTGATGGATTTTGACCAAATTTGGTACACAGATGTCCCCACAGGCTGCATATATCGATGGAAATTGGACAAATAGCAGGCCATAAACACAGAGCAGAGCACATCTTTACACATGTGTGACGTATCAAAATAGACAATCACATAACTTGTTGGGGAGGGCATACAAAATGGGGATCAGAAATCATACATTCATGAACATAAACTTGAATGGTCAAAACACATGAAAATGTGGTCTGTCGACGCATCTAGGGCCCTTATAGGTGATTTGAAAATAAACACACAGACAGACGGATGGACATATGATCAGTAGCGAGGGTAGTTGTATTAATGTGGAAGGATGTATCGTTACTAAGTAATGCATGTGTGCAACATGAAGATTGTTATGTTTTTAATGTATGTGTAGGAATAAACACAACACGACTATTATTGATTATAGTTTTTATATATTAAGCATCTAAAGCACGGATATGTAATTCAGTGTAAGTCCGGAATAGGTGTCCCTGTAGCTGCTATTGTAGAGGTTTAAATACAGTGTATTCCAGCAGCCTAGAAGTGTATACTGGCTTATAGGTAGACAGTGTATGTATGTTAGTACATTGTAAATACATAACATCCCCCTTTCTTTATTAAAGTTTTATCGCAAAAACTTTTAACATTGTCAGCTTGATGCAAGGATCAGCGTTCTGGATTTCTGTCTCTTAAAATTAGCGGTGTGCAGCCTTCACTGACCATGGCTATATCATGAAAGTGGGTAACACATGCAATTTGATACTGCAGCCTATTAGAGTCAGCTGTGGAGGTAACTGTCCTGTTATCAAACAGTATCAGTCAGTAATGTTTCATCAGCAACGTGTGTTGACGTCCAACAGTTAATTGGCTGACCTGAGCCATGAGATTAAAACAATAAACATGTGCCATGTCTAATTATTGTTTGTCAGATGAAACTAAAACAAATGAATGACATGTAACCTATATATACAACATTAATCCACCTTTATGGAACGTGGCTGGCTTGTTGGCTTGGAAAGTAAGAGAAATGAATAGTGCTCCAGATAATCACATTAATTCCAATTTTGAGTATTTTCATTTTTAGTCTGCTTTAAGCACTATTAAAATATATCCACTAGACAAAATAAACACTTGTGATATTTGGAACTTATTTAGAACACATATTTTTATGCACACTGAATAGCTTAAAAACTTATCCCCGATTTGATTATCTCTGAATAGCATCACACTATTTTCATAAATAACAGAACACTGCTGTAATCACTGACTCTGAGTGGTTTTTTAATTGCCCTTCCATATCTGGTTTTGTAAGGTGAACTTGGAGATGGAACTGCACGAGTTGATGGTGCTGGTATCTCCAGATCAGACTGCGTAGTCTTCATTATTCCGGTTGTTTCCGGCGCTGTCCGGATGGATCCAAATCATCAGATTCGGACACTGCAGCTGCAAATGCAGCTCTGGCGGCTCTCAAGTGTTTGCGATTTTGGCGGTATTTCTGTCCCGCTGGGGTTTCCACAACATACGAGCGAGGCGAGTTGTGATTGCTGATCACCTTTGCTGGTTTCCACTGGCTTTTACCATTGTTTCTCATGACAACGTTATCTCCAGTTTGTAGTGGTTGTAACTCTGGACCACTGTGCTTGTCAAACTGTAGCTTTTGCATTGTTGTCGATCTTCTACACAGTGATCACCATGTCTCGCTTTCCACATGAGTTTTTGACAAATGTAGTTTGTCAATTTGTTATATACAGCAGAACATCTCTATACCAGACACACAGAACGCCTTATTGTGCTTTATTTTGCTGGGTTTGTTGTCATTAAATGTGGATGTGACTGGAGAAATGGGGCGTATGGGATTTGTGACCAATGTAGCTCCTGATCGCATAGCACACTCTTGTAGCCTGATAATAATCTATATTTCTTATTAGCAGCTTGATGGGTGTTTCATTGATGGAATGGCAAACAGTGCAGATCCTGATCAGACTGCGGATGCACAGGCTGATCTGGATCTACACTAGTCACAAAGCCCATAAGCTACATTTCTCCTGTCACAACCACAAATGATGATTATTTCTGTTCATGATCGCAAGATACACACACCATCTTGGAGAGCTCGCATGTTTGAATTACAGTGGAACCTCCCTAAACCAAACACCCTGGGCTATCCGGTGTAGAGAGGTTCCACTGTATCTGTGGAACATTTAAGGTGTCCGGTTTACGGAGGTCCCACTGAATTCTGGTCCATCCATATGCAGTGTGTGATACCTAGAGTGACACGGTCATGTAAAACAATGTCTGACTGTGGTGAGGTGACATGACTACTAATAAGTGACAGCTGCTGTACTGCTACATTGCTAGTCTGGCCTTATAGTGCAGGGAAGCTACACATTGGCTAAATATGGCAATTACTGACTAACGTCTAAGGATACAGTACTTTTTATCTGTACATAAAAGTATATGTTGTTAGCACTCATATGAACCGTCTCAACAAGTGGTAATGACATACACATGTACTTTTTAACAGAAATAAAATCGGCAAATTTTAATACAACTATAATACTGATGAATAGTATCCAGACTGTAAATGCCAGGTTTTCTTTTGCATAATCCTGAACGAAGGATACATGAAAACAGCCATCAGAGAGTGGCAGCTATCGCCCGACCGAAAGCACGGACCTATTGTACAAGGTTGTTAGCTCACACCTTGATTGATGTAAAGTCGTTTAATTGAAGATATATATAAACAGAGAGGTAGCGCCCCATGTGGCCAGAGTAAACAATGAGACTGTAACGTACCCATGGTGACCAGTGTGAGTTACTGGGGGAGGTAGCCCCCCATGTGGCCATGATGACCAATGTGGGTTACTGGGGAGGTCGCCCCCCCCCCCCCCCCCCCCCCCCCCCCCCCCCCCCCCCCCCCGCCCCCCCCCCCCCCTCCCCCCCCCCCCCCCCCCCCCCCCCCATAAACACCCCCCCCCCCCCCCGTGAAGTCCCCCCCCCCCCCCCCCCCCCACGTACCCCCCACCCCCCCCCCCCCCCCCCCCCCCCCCCCCCCCCCCCCCCCCCCCCCCCCCCCCCCCGTCCATGGGGTTCTTACCCCCCCCCCCCCCCCCCCCCCCCCCCCCCCAGTCCAGAGTCAGAGACGCCCCCCACTCCCGTGACCCCCCCCCCCCCCCCAGGAGTACTGTGGTAGCCCCCCTGGGCCATAAACAGAGACACTGTGCACCCCAGACCATTGGTTTTCCCCCCCCCCCCCCCCCCCCCCCCCAGATACCCCCCTGTCCAGAAATAAAACAGTCGGATTAAACCCCCCCCCCCCCCCCACCCAGAGACACCCTGTGGGTTTACATGACCCCCCCCCCCCCCCCCCCCCCCCCCCCCCCCCCCCCCCCCCCCCCCCCCAGCCCCCCTGTCCCCCCCCCCCCCCCCCCATAAACAGAGCCCCCCCCCCCCCCAACATACCCCCCCCCCAGAATGACAGTTTTACGGCTGCCCCCCATGGCCTATACAAAGCCCCCCCCCCCCCCTTAACATACCCCCCCCCCCCCCCCATGAGACCCCCCCCCAGTGATTACGGGGGATACCCCCCACCAGAGCCCCCCCCCCCCCCCCCCCCCCCCCCCCCCCCCCCCCCCAGGTGAGAGTCACCCCCCCCCCCCCCCCCCCCCCCCCCCCCCCCCCCCCCCCCCCCCCCCCCCCTCCCCCCCCCCCCCCCCCCCCCCCCCCCCCATTACACACGCCCCATCATAAAAACAGAGACTGTAACTCATACCCATGTGTTTATAGTACCCCAGTGGGAGAGTAGTACTGAATGACCCCATGTACTGTGAGGTAGCCCCCCCCATGTGGCCGAGAAAACAGTGAGAGTGTAACGTACCCATGATGACCGTGATTACTGTGGTAGCACCATGTTGGCAGAGTAAACAGAGAGACTGTAACACCCACCCCCTGAGCCATGTGAGTTACTGGGGAGATAGCCCCCATGTGGCCAGAAATAAACATGTGAGATGTAACATACCCATGATGACCAGTGTGATTACCCTGTGGGATGGTAGGAAGCCCCCCATGTGGCCAGAGTAAACAGTGAGACGTAACTAACCCATGATGACCCAGTGTGAGTTAGGGAGGAGACCATGTGGCCAGAGTAAACAGTGAGTGGTAACGTACCCATGATGACCATGTGAGTTACTGTGGGAGGTAGCGCCCCATGTGGCCAGAGTAAACAGTGAGACTGTAACGTACCCATGATGACCAGTGTGAGTTAGTGGGGAGGTACGCCCCCATGTGGCCAGAGTAAACAGTAGAGATGTAACGTACCCATGATGACCTGTGATGGGGAGTGCCCCATGTGGCAGAGTAACAGTGAGACTGTAACGTACCCATGATGACCAGTGTGAGTTACTGTGGGATGTAGCGCCCCTGTGGCAGAGTAAACAGTGTGACCCTGATTCGTACCCATGTGAAACCAGTGTGAGTTACCTTGTGGGAAGGTGGGTAGGAGATGTGGCCAGAGTAAACAGTGAGACAGTAACTACCCATGATGACCCGTGTGAGTTAACTGTGGGAGGTACCCCCCATGTGGGCCAGAGTAAACAGTGAGCCTGTAACGTACCCATTATGACCAGTGTGAGTTACCTGTGGGAGGAAGCCCCGGCCCCATGTGGCCTCACCCAGTAACCAGTGAGACTTGTAATCGGACCATGATGGACGCCATGGTGTGGGAGGACAGCCGGGAGGTAGGCGCCCCATGTGGGAGATTAAAACAGTGAGACAGTAACGACCCCATGATGACCAGTGTGAGGTTACTGGGGAGGTTGGCCCCAAATGTGGGCAAGAGTAAACAGAGAGACTGTAACCATTTACCCAATGATGACCAAGTGAGGGAGTAGCCCCCCATGTGGGCAATAAACAGGGAGAAGACCCTGTTAACTTAACCCATGGATGACAGTGTGAGTTACCTTTAGGGGAGGGTAAACCCCCCTGTGGGCCTGAGTACCAGTGGGAGGACTGTATCGTAGCCCATGATGAACCATGTGGGTTACTGGGGGGAGGGTAGCCCCCCCCCCCCGATGTGGCTAGATAGGAGTAAACAATTGAGAAGTGTAACCATACACATGAAACCAACCGTTTGTGGGTTACATGGGGGAGGTTACGCCCCCCCCCCCCCACGATGTGGCAGAGATAAACAGTGAGAATCTGTAACATACCCTATGATGACCAGTGTGGAGTTTAACTTGTGGGAGGTAGAACCCCCCTATTGGCCCCAGAGGTACAAACAGAGAGACTAGTTAACATACCCCTGATGACCCGTGTGAGTTACTTGGGGGAGGTAAGCCCCCCATGGTGGGCCAGAGTAAACAGTGATGAGGACTGTAACATAAACCCATGATGACCAGGTGGTGGGTTATTGGGGGAGGGGTTAAGCCCCCATGTCGGCCAGAGGGGTAATACAGGTGAGACTGAAACCCCCCATACCCTTGATGGACCCAGTGTGAGTTACTGGGGAGGTAGCCAAACCATGTGGGACAGAGGAAACAGAGAAGAGACTGTAAACATTACCCAATCGATGGAACCAGTGTGAGTTACTGGGGGGAAGGTTAGCCCCCCATGTGGACAGAGTAAACAGAGAGAACTGTAAACATTACCCATGATGACCAGTGTTGAGTTACTGGGGGAGGTAGCGCCCCATTGTGGGGCCAGAGTGTAAACAGTGAGACTGTTAACCGTTTACCCATGATGACCAGGTGTGAGTCTTACTGTGGGAGGTAGCCCCCCATGTAGGGCCAAGATAAAACAGTGAGGAGTGTAATCATACACCCATGATGACCAGTTGAGATTACCCGGGGGAGGTAGCCCCCCATGAGGGCCAGAGTAAACAGTGAGGACCTGTAATCATAACCCATTTTTGATGGACCAGTGTGAGTTAACTCCCGGGGGAGGGTAGCCCCCAATGTTGGCCAGAGTAAAACAGTGAATCTGTAAACGTACCCATGATGGACCCAGTGGTGAGTTACTGGTGGGAGGTTATAGCCCCCCCCCCCCTTGTTGGCCAGTTGTAAACAGAGAGACGACTGTAACGTACCCATGGTGACCAGTGTGAGTTACTGGGGGAGTTAGCCACCCATGTGGGCAGAGTAAACAGAGAGACTGTAACATACCCATGATGACCAGTGTGGGTTGCTGGGGGAGGTAGCCCCCCATGTGGTCAGAGTAAACAGAGAGTGTAACATACCCATGATGACCAATGTGAGTTACTGGGGGAGGTAGCCCCCCCATGTGGCCAGAATAAACAGAGAGACTGTAACGTACCCATGATGACTGTGTGAGTTACTGGGGGAGTTAGCCACCCCCCCCCCCTTGTGGGCAGAGTAAACAGAGAGCGTGTAACGTACCCATGATGATCAGTGTGGGTTTCTGGGGGAGGTAGCCCCCCATGTGGCCAGAATAAACAGAGAGACTGTAGCATACCCATGATGACCAGGTGTGGGTTACTGGGGGAGGTAGCCCCCCCATGTGGCCAGAGTAAACAGTGAGACTGTAACATACCCATGATGACCAGTGTGAGTTACTGTGGGAGGTAGCCCCCCATGTGGCCAGAGTAAACAGAGAGTGTAACGTACCCATGATGACCAGTGTGAGTTACTGGGGGAGGTAGCCCCCCATGTGGGCAGAGTAAACAGTGAGAGTGTAACATACCCATGATGACCAGTGTGAGTTACTGTGGGAGGTAGCCCCCCATGTGGGCAGAGTAAACAGAGAGTGTAACGTACCCATGATGACCAGTGTGAGTTACTGGGGGAGGTAGCCCCCCATGTCGCCAGAGTAAACAGTGAGAGTGTAACATAACAATGATGACCAGTGTGAGTTACTGTGGGAGGTAGCCCCCCATGTGGGCAGAGTAAACAATGAGACTGTAACATACCCATGATGACCAGTGTGAGTTACTGGGGGAGGTAGCGCCCCATGTGGCCAGAGTGAACAGTGAGACTGTAACATACCCATGATGACCAGTGTGAGTTACTGGGGGAGGTAGCGCCCCATGTGGCCAGAGTGAACAGTGAGACTGTAACATACCCATGATGACTAGTGTGAGTTACTGGGGGAGGTAGCCCCCCATGTGGCCAGAGTGAACAGTGAGACTGTAACATACCAATGATGACCAGTGTGAGTTACTGGGGGAGGTAGCCCCCCATGTGGGCAGAGTAAACAGTGAGACTGTAACATACCAATGATGACCAGTGTGAGTTACTGGGGGAGGTAGCGCCCCATGTGGCCAGAGTAAACAGAGAGAGTGTAACGTACCCATGATGACCAGTGTGAGTTACTGGGGGAGGTAGCCCCCCATGTGGGCAGAGTAAACAGTGAGACTGTAACATACCAATGATGACCAGTGTGAGTTACTGGGGGAGGTAGCGCCCCATGTGGCCAGAGTAAACAGTGAGACTGTAACATACCCATGATGACTAGTGTGAGTTACTGGGGGAGGTAGCCCCCCATGTGGCCAGAGTGAACAGTGAGACTGTAACATACCAATATTGACCAGTGTGAGTTACTGGGGGAGGTAGCCCCCATGTGGGCAGAGTAAACAGTGAGACTGTAACATACCAATGATGACCAGTGTGGGTTGCTGGGGGAGGTAGCCCCCCATGTGGTCAGAGTAAACAGAGAGTGTAACAAACCCATGATGACCAATGTGAGTTACTGGGGGAGGTAGCCCACCCATGTGGCCAGAATAAACAGAGAGACTGTAACGTACCCATGATGACCAGTGTGAGTTACTGGGGGAGGTAGCCCCCCATGACCAGTGTGAGTTACTGGGGGAGGTAGCCCCCCATGTGGCCAGAGTAAACAGTGAGACTGTAACATACCCATGATGACCAGTGTGAGTTACTGGGGGAGGTAGCCCCCCATGTGGCCAGAGTAAACAGTGAGAGTGTAACGTACCCATGATGACCAGTGTGAGTTACTGGGGGAGGTAGTCCCCCATGTGGCCAGAGTAAACAGTGAGACTGTAACGTACCCATGATGACCAGTGTGAGTTACTGGGGGGGGGGGGGGGAGGTTAGCCCCCCATGTGGACAAGAGTAAAAAACAGAGAAGACTGTAACATACCCATGATGACCAGTGTGAGTTACTGGGGGAGGTAGCCCCCCATGTGGCCAGAGTAAACAGTGAGAGTGTAACGTACCCATGATGACTAGTGTGAGTTACTGGGGGAGGTAGCCCCCCATGTGGCCAGAGTAAACAGTGAGAGTGTAACATACCCATGATGACCAGTGTGAGTTACTGGGGGAGGTAGCCCCCGCCCCCCTTGTTGGCCAGAGTAAACAGAGAGACGACTGTAACGTACCCATGGTGACCAGTGTGAGTTACTGGGGGAGTTAGCCCCCCATGTGGGCAGAGTAAACAGAGAGACTGTAACGTACCCATGATGACCAATGTGGGTTGCTGGGGGAGGTAGCCCCCCATGTGGCCAGAGTAAACAGAGAGTGTAACATACCCATGATGACCAATGTGAGTTACTGGGGGAGGTAGCCCCCCATGTGGCCAGAGTAAACAGAGAGACTGTAACATACCCATGATGACCAGTGTGGGTTGCTGGGGGAGGTAGCCCCCCATGTGGTCAGAGTAAACAGAGAGTGTAACAAACCCATGATGACCAATGTGAGTTACTGGGGGAGGTAGCCCACCCATGTGGCCAGAATAAACAGAGAGACTGTAGCGTACCCATGATGACTGTGTGAGTCACTGGGGGAGTTAGCCCCCCCCCCCACCCTTGTGGGCAGAGTAAACAGAGTAACTCAATGACCAGGTGTGGGTTACTGGGGGAGGTAGCCCCCCATGTGGCCAGAATAAACAGAGAGAGTGTAACGTACCCATGATAACCAGTGTGGGTTACTGGGGGAGGTAGCCCCCCATGTGGCCAGAGTAAACAGTGAGACTGTAACATACCCATGATGAGCAGTGTGAGTTACTGTGGGAGGTAGCCCCCCATGGGCCAGTGAGTAGCATGTGAGATGTGAACAGGGGGGATGGATGTAGTACATGATGACCAGTGTGAGTTACTGGGGGAGGTAGCCCCCCATGTGCGGCAGAGGAAACAGTGACCGACTGTAAACATACCCATGTATGACCAGAGTGTGAGTTACTGGGGGAGGTAGCGCCCCATGTGGCCAGAGTGATTTCAGTGAGACTGTAAACCCATACCCATGATGACCAGTGTGAGTTTACCCCCTCGGGGGAGGGGGTCGTAGACGCCCCATGTGGCCAGAGTGAACAGTGAGACTGTAACCCATATCCATGATGACTAGTGTGAGTTACTGGGGGGGGAGGTAGCACCCCATGTGGCAGTCCTGTGATCAGTGAGGACCCCCTGTAAACATACCAATGATGGACCAGTGTGAGGTACTGGGTGAGAGGTAGCCCCCATGTGGGCAGAGATAAACAGTGCGGACTGTAACATAAACCAATGAGTGACCAGTGTGAGTTACTGGGGGAGGTTAGCGCCCCACCAGTGGCCAGAGTAAACAGAGAGAGTGTAAACGTACCCATGGATCCCCCGACCAGTGTGAGTTATACTGGGGGAGGTAGCCCCTCATGTGGGCTTAGAGTAAACAGAGAGACTGTACATACCAATGATGACAGTCCGTGAGTACTGGGGGGTGGTAGCGCCCCATGTGGCCAGAGTAAACAGTGAGACTGTAACATATCCATGTATGACAGTGTGAGTTACCTGTCCTAGGGGGGAGGTAGCACCCCCCAGTGTGCCAGAGTAAACAGTGAAAGAGTGTATCGTACCCATGATGACCAGTGTGAGTTACTGGGGGAGGTATAGCCCCCATCGTGGCCAGACCGTAAACAGTGACGACTGTAACATACCCATGATGTCCAGTGTATAAACTGGGGAGTAGACATGTGTTGGGGCAGAGTCAGGTGCTGTAACTACCATGATGACAGTGTGAGTAAAACTAGTAGTCCCCCTGTGGGCCAGAGTGAACAGATGACTACCCGTTACATGATGGGGGAAGTGTGAGTAAACGAGTAAGAGCCATGTGCTGGGGGGAGGTACAGTGAGAGTGTACGTACCCTGAGACCAGTGTAGTTATGGGGGAGGTAGCCCCCCTGTGGGCATTGAGTACAGTGAGACTGGTATCAATCATGATGACCCAGTGTGAGTTTACTGGGGGAGGTAGGGCCCCCCATGTGGGAGAGTAACAGTGAGACGGTACACTGATGACAGTTGTGAGTTACTGGGGGAGGTAGCCCCCATGTGGCCAGAGCGAACAGAGAGACTGTAACGTACCCATGATGACCAGTGTGAGTTATGGGGGAGGTAGCGAATGGCCAGAGTAAACAGTGAGACTGTAATACCCTGATGACCTGTGAGTTACTGTGGGAGTTAGCCCCCCATGTGGCCAGAGTAAACAGTGAGACTGTAACGTACCCATGATGACCAGTGTGAGTTACTGTGGGAGGTAGCCCCCCATGTGGGCAGAGTAAACAGTGAGACTGTAACGTACCCATGATGACCAGTGTGAGTTACTGGGGGAGGTAGCCCCCCATGTGGCCAGAGTGAACAGTGAGACTGTAACATACCCATGATGACTAGTGTGAGTTACTGGGGGAGGTAGCCCCCATGTGGCCAGAGTGAACAGTGAGACTGTAACATACCAATATTGACCAGTGTGAGTTACTGGGGGAGGTAGCCCCCATGTGGGCAGAGTAAACAGTGAGACTGTAACATACCAATGATGACCAGTGTGAGTTACTGGGGGAGGTAGCGCCCCATGTGGCCAGAGTAAACAGAGAGAGTGTAACGTACCCATGATGACCAGTGTGAGTTACTGGGGGAGGTAGCCCCCCATGTGGGCAGAGTAAACAGTGAGACTGTAACATACCAATGATGACCAGTGTGAGTTACTGGGGGAGGTAGCCCCCCATGTGGGCAGAGTAAACAGTGAGACTGTAACATACCCATGATGACCAGTGTGAGTTACTGGGGGAGGTAGCCCCCCATGTGGCCAGAGTGAACAGAGAGACTGTAACGTACCCATGATGACCAGTGTGAGTTACTGGGGGAGGTAGCGCCCCATGTGGCCAGAGTAAACAGTGAGACTGTAACATACCCATGATGACCAGTGTGAGTTACTGTGGGAGTTAGCCCCCCATGTGGCCAGAGTAAACAGTGAGACTGTAACGTACCCATGATGACCAGTGTGAGTTACTGTGGGAGGTAGCGCCCCATGTGGGCAGAGTAAACAGTGAGACTGTAACGTACCCATGATGACCAGTGTGAGTTACTGGGGGAGGTAGCCCCCCATGTGGCCAGAGTAAACAGTGAGACTGTAACGTACCCATGATGACCAGTGTGAGTTACTGGGGGAGGTAGCCCCCCATGTGGCCAGAGTAAACAGTGAGACTGTAACATACCAATGATGACCAGTGTGAGTTACTGTGGGAGGTAGCCCCCCATGTGGCCAGAGTAAACAGAGAGTGTAACGTACCCATGATGACCAGCGTGGGCTGCTGGGGGAGGTAGCCCCCCACGGGCGTCGCCCCGTCTGCCCCTGTGTCGGCGGTCGTGCCCACCACCCGGCCACCTTCTTTCTGCCACCTCTACAAACAACATGGCCAACTGAACCACAAGTGAAAGGCACCTGCCTTTGTCAAACATAAACAACATCTGGCATTGTTAAACAAAGCAAATCCCCTCGCTGGCAGCCTCAAAAAAGTCCTCAGTGACCTTGACCTTGTGCGGTTGGACGTGGGTCGTATGCAAAACAAAGCACCATCCCTAGACACATATTGTGGCCACATATAAAAATCGACATATGTTTTCAGGAACACAAATAAGTACTCACTTATATGCATACTTACTTAGTCTAGTAAATTCTTTAGAGCCTGGTAGGTTCGGTTTTTCGCCTGTTTCAGTGTAGCCTCGTTCAGGTTGAAGCAAGTTGTGGTGCTGTTTATTTTCAAAACTAACAATTTTTCAAGTGTATCGGATAGGGCCTAGTTCATTAGATTCAGGGATAGTGCTTTGAAAAAAGTTGAAATATTCTTTGTGGTGTTGCTAAGATGCGTGTATTCTTGTGTTGTTTATTGTCAATATGCCAGCTACAATCGTCTCGGCCAACAAGACCAACCGAAAAATCACAAATACACTGCTTGCAAAACGCAAATTAATCACCACCCTTTGATAGCACCAAATTGGGCCATGTCTCGCTGTAATCAGTGATGAAATTGTGTGTTCTCCTAACTTTAAAAAAAAACAAACCCAGATTTGTCGGCTGTGCACTTTGGAATTTAAGAATTTACGCGATGAAGAAATCAATATTGCTGAGCGCTTGAAGCTACTATTACTACACAACAAGAATCAAAATTACAAGCGCCTAGGCGAGTATTATTACGGGTAAATAAACAAGAGTTGTCAGAAGACAACGAAGCTCGCCTGTTGGAAGCCTTCACTCAAACTTGGCACAGTTGCATAAAAAAACATGAATATTATATAACTTGACCTTGGGTTAAGGGGCGTGCAGTGAACCTTGACATTGGGGTCAGTGGTGCAAGGTGGGTCGTGGGTTTGCTATAGCATAATATAGCATATTAAGATGAATGCATGTATGAAATATCAATGCACTCCCTGAAAACAGAAGTAAAACAAAATTTAACCCAACGTTAAGTTTATGAACTCACTAAGTTGGTGATTTTCTACAGCATGATAGCTATTCACATGAGGAATGCAAGTATGAATGTGATAAGTTTGTGACCTTGACCTTGGAAAAAGGGGTGGGGGTGGGTCATGGATTTGCTGTAGCACAATAGAGGATAATCAGATGAATGCATGTATGAAATATCAAAGCGTTCCCTGTAAAGAAACAGAAGTTAAACAACATTTACCCCAACGTTAAGTTTATGAACATGCTAAGTTTGTGACCTTGACCTTGGGGTAAGGGTTGGGTGGTGGGTTGTGGATTTGCTACAGCATGATAGAGGGTTATCTGAGGAATGCATTATGAAATATCAAGGCGTTCCATGAAAGGAAACAGATGTTATAGGACATCTACCCTAACGTTAAGTTTATGAATGTGCTAAGTTTGTGACCTTGACCCTGGGGAAAGGGGTGGGCGGTGGGTCATGTATTTGCTATAGCACGATAGAGTATCATCAGATGAATGCATGTATGAAATTTCAAGGCGTTCCATGAAAGGAAACAGATGTTATAAGACATTTACCCCAACGTTAAGTTTATGAATGTGCTAAGTTTGTGATCTTGACCTTTGGGAAAGGGGTGGGGGGGGGGTCATGGATTTGCTATAGCACGATAGAGTATCATCAGATGTATGCAATATCAAGGCGTTCCCTGTAAAGAAACAGAAGTTATAAAAAGACATCTACTCCAACGTTAAGTTTATGATGTTGATCTTGGGGAAAGGGGTGGGGGGATCATTGATTTGCTGTAGCACAATAGAGGATCATCAGATGTTATACGAAATTTACCCCAACATTAAGTTTATGAATGTGCTAAGTTTGTGACCTTGACCTTGGGGTAAGGGTTGGGTGGTGGGTCATGGATTTGCTACAGCATGACAGAGGGTCATCTGAGAAATGCATGTATGAAATAACAAGGTGTTCCATGAAAGGAAACAGAAGTTATAAGACATTTACCCCAACGTTAAGTTTGTGGCGACGCCGACGACGCCGACGACGCCGACAACGCCGACAACGCCGACACGACGCCGACGACGCCGACGACGCCGACGACGCCGCCGACGACGCCGACGACGCCGACGACGCCGACAACGCCGACGATGCCGGGTGTATGCCATAAGCTCTTCTGCACTTCGTGCAGGCGAGATAAAAATTAGGATTCATTTGGAGAATTTGGAAACAAAATTATTTGTAACGTATTTTCTGGAACAAATACACTGAAAAATCGAAAAGTTGGCACTCTGACATAGTGGCCAAATATTATCGAAATCTGTTCAGCGGTTCATAAGTTATCCAACAAACAAAAATAACTGTTCTGCCTTACAAACAAGGTGAATAAAAGTCCTCAGTGACCTTGACCTTGGGCAGTCGGACGTGGGTCATATGCAAAACAAAGCATGATCCCTACACACACATTGTGGCCAAATATTATCAAAATCAGTGAGGAGAGGCGAGGAGATAATAAATAGATGTCAAAATGTGTTTATGTTTTCTTCCAAATATGTACACTGTAAAGATGCTATTCATTTCCTAGAGATATGTCAACATAAATATGGCTGGATGTGGCGTACATCTGATAAGCCTACAGAAACATTGAAGGCATTTATGTCTGGTATAAACGCTTGAAAGACGGCCGAACTAAAACTACCGATGTTGAGAGAAGCGGACATCCAAGAACACAGCTAAGGTCGAGCATGACGTGCATCATGGAACTG
The DNA here is from genome assembly GCA_029237695.1 of Conchocele bisecta. NCBI lineage: Eukaryota > Metazoa > Mollusca > Bivalvia > Lucinida > Thyasiridae > Conchocele > Conchocele bisecta. The sequence goes on from CM055277.1 coordinate 36,751,898, forward strand.
CTGCTGGTGGAATATTGATGACTGACAATTAGAAACATTGCTATTCAACTCGGTATCAACTGCAGAAATTCACAGACAACACATCGTTTATAATGACTTAGGAATGCGACTGGCATTTAATAAATAGATAAAATGTTCAATAGAATATGTATAGCATTCAATAAATTTCTGTCCATTTGTATAGAAATGTATATTTGATTATATATTTTTGTTTGAACACATTTTGCTGTCTCTTTATTCATTTTGACAAAGCCTTGCGTCGTTCACATGTGGTTTAAAACAAGATCACAAACACAAAGTATGGATACGTATGTATGATGTATGCTTGAAAAACTTGAAAAATGGCCCAGGACTATCAGAGGTTGTCTCCAGAATACTGTATAGCTGCAGATTTCACAGCACCAAATACAATGTACTGGGGATCGACCGTTCAGAGAATTTAGGCTGTTTTGACGAAATTTGTGTAGCTGTTGGCTGAACTAGAGGTGACCGATGCCGAATGGTCAAATAACGCTAACACATAATGGGGGGCAGGTGTGGGTGTCAGAGGTTTATAAACTAACCGTTGTTGAGGGCACCACCAGTCAGAGATGACTTACCAGAGGTGGGTCTGTACTGTATATACACAAAGGAATTGTTTTTCCATAACTGCATTAGAGCAACTTTGAACTAGTGTTGAATATTATATGACTGAATGAATCAGGTTTTACATGAACTATTCACCTGTATGTGGGTAGATTGTATTCATTACTGAAATTACCACAATTTCCTTGCACAGATATCATAATAACGAGAATCCACATCATATACAAACTGATCAGTATTTTTGTGCATCCCGAAAAAAGGCTAGATCAACTGAGAAATGTGAATCAGGATTGAGACACGCCATATGATTTTGTATGGATACCCGAAAACTTTACTGCAAATCTCACGGATTGATGGATAGACGGACGGACGTTCTTATAAATAGTTAAAGTGGCTATCATTTTATTCAAAATAGCCACATAAACGTAAAACATAGCCACCCGACAGAACGGAATGAATGAATGTAATTTATAGTTACCATTGTTCTTGTAGCCACATAACTACCCATTTGTCAGCCCGGATGGACGGACGGAAAAAGGAAAACTGTACTGTAAACCAACTAATATTCGCGCACGAGATACCTTCACGCTCTTCGCAAGAGATTGAACATCGTGAACTTAAATCTCCGTGAATATGCCCACTGTTCTATCCAAAGATTGTTAAAAATATTTTGCTATATACATGTAGATGGCAGGCCTCTTTTTATAAACATGTATTTACCTTTCCCATATAGGTGGAGGTCATTTGTTGATATGTGTTCTGTCTTGTATTCCAATAGACATAGTATAATCATGATAATTCTTAAACTCTATGAGCAGTTTGCAAACTCTTATAACATTTACAACGCCACTAGCTTTTATTGGTTACCCGACTCTCATTGGTCTAAAGTGACAAGCCTGTTACATGTCCGTTTGTTGTGTTGTCGAGATGCCATGCTGTCAATTTGAAGCAAGTGTAAATGCCACACCATAGGCACTTAGTCATACCGATAATTCAAAGATTAATACACACGATTGTTGATGTCATTCATGCATGCGACACAGCATGTGTTTTCTGAATCGACCGCTATCCTGACAAATCATGGCTCATTGCATCAGCGGGCAGTCTAGGAGAAAATCAGTTTGTGGATTCTCATCATCGCTACAATGTTCGACATTTACTCAACAAAATATTGTCAGATTAATAAGTCAGTGGCCAATCGGAATCAGTACTAGGCCGTGTATATACCCAGAGTAACCAGGTTCTAAGTTGTCACTCTGGCGGTTTGGACACATCTCTTGCGTGAGATTTACAAGATGGACAACATGAACATTATTTACTTAATGGAGTATAACATTCATCAAATGAGAATAAACATGGGGATTTTTATTTGGAAAAATAATGCACGATGTCTCATATATTATGACATGTTCTGTGTTGTTCCATTTTTACAGCGACTTTCAATTATTTCACTCTAATTCGCCGTATTTGTCGTGCGTTTTCAGGCAGTCAAACGATAGACGAGGTTTTACACATTCAAGTACAATGTATTGCATTTTCCTATTGGTCAATATATCAGACAATTTTGGGCCATACTTGCATTCAGGTTTTCCATACACATCTGTAGTCCCGTTTGTGGTGGAAAAAATCGTAATTAAAATGCAAGGATTTGAAACACAGATATATTGGTCGTAAATGTTAGTACGGTGTATGTGCGATGTCCGTTTTGTCTGCTGTCAAATTCCAAAAGAAAATTGTCGCGAAAATGTCCAAGTATGAAAATTGGCAAATTAATAGCCGCAAAATATAGTTGGTTTACAATACACCTCGACACACTTTGTATGCCGGGACTATAATAACGGTGGATGTAATTTACTGAACCATCAACCTTGAGACATCGGTAGTGGGTTTTATCCATGGACCAGCACACCATGGCACGATTACCAAGTGACACTGACCTGTAGGCAGGCTATGATGTGTGTGTCCGACTGGAGGGTCTCAATGGACATCACTTCGAGGGCCCCCGAACTGGCCTTACTCACCACAGCGTTGGCCGCGGCACTGCAAGGCAAAGTCGCACATACATCAGATAAACGGTCAGCAGACAAAATGGATGTTGCACAAACATAAACGGTCAGCAGACAAAATGGACATCGCACATACATAAACGGTCAGCAGACAAAATGGATAACACACATACATAAATGGTCAGTGGACAAATCGGACATCGCACATACATAAATGGTCAGCAGACAAAACGGACATCGCACATACATAAACGGTTAGTGGACAAAATGGACATCTCACATACATAAATGGTCAGTGGACAAATCTGACATTGCACATACATAAATGGTCAGCAGACAAAACAGACATCGCACATACATAAACGGTCAGTGGACAAAACGGACATCGCACATACATAAATGGTCAGCAGACAAAATGGACATTGCACATACATAAATGGTCAGCGGACATAACGGACATTGCACATACGTAAATGTAGAAACAAAATTGCTACCCCGCTCGATACCTCTCGCAAGGGTATCAATTTAACCCCATCTCTTTAATGTAATGCATGGAAGAGTGTAGAAATGTAGAAATTGGCTATTTTACCATGTCAAGGTGTTTATCTGACATTTACATGTATATCTTGTAATTTTGAAAGCTTCATTTCGTTATGTTGAATGTTGAACAACAACTAGAGAAAAAATGGCTTACATGGGAAAAGGATTTCCCTGTTCTCTATTATTTTTGGCAATTTACTAGTTCTACATTAAAGACTATTTGCTTAAAGGTATAAAATCTAAATTTTGACAGAAAATGTACATGCAACAGGTTTGGGCAGGTACATGTATGCACTTCAGTTGCTCACATTTTTTTAGTGGGTCAAATTTTAGCCGTAGATAACATATCGGAGGCACATTATTGTAGCTAACGTAAACAGTCAGTGGACAAAACAGACATCACACATACATAAACAGTCAGCGGACAGAAAGGACATTGCACATACATAAACGGTCAGCAGACAATAACGGACATCGCACATACATAAATGGTCAGTGGACAAATCGGACATCGCACATACATAAATGGTCAGCAGACAAATCAGACATTGCACGTACATAAATGGTCAGTAGACAAAACGGACATCGCACATACATAAAAGGTCAGTGGACAAAGTGGACATCGCACATACATAAACGGTCAGTGGATAAAATGGACATCACACATACATAAAGGGTCAGCAGAGAAAACGGACATGGCACAAACATAAACAGTCAGTGGACAAAATGGACATCGCACATACATAAACGGTCAGCAGAGAAAAAGGATACAGCACATGCATAAACGGTCAGCGGAGAAAACGGATATTGCACATACATAAACGGACAGCAGAGAAAACGGACATAGCACAAACATAAACAGTCAGTGGACAAAATGGACATCACACATACATAAACGGTCAGTGGACAAAACGGACATCACACATACAAAAACGGTCAGTGGACAAAATGGACATCACACATACATAAACGGTCAGCAGAGAAAATGGACATCACACATACATAAACGGTCAGTGGACAAAGTGGACATCACACAAACATAAACGGTCAGTGGACAAAATGGACATCACACATGCATAAACGGTCAGTGGACAAAATGGACATCACACATGCATAAACGGTCAGTGGACAAAATGGACATCACACATACATAAACAGTCAGTGGACAAAATGGACATCACACATACATAAACGGTCAGCAGAGAAAACGGACATCGCACATACATAAACGGTCAGCAGAGAAAACGGACATCGCACATACATAAACGGTCAGCGGAGAAAATGGACAACTTTCCCCCAACTGGTCTACCTATACTGCAGGTATTATAACACTGTAGAAGTATAGGCAGGTCAGGTGTACATGCCACATGGTAGAATAGAGGAGAGTCCATTCGCTCATGGTTACTATTTATACCAGGAGCCATGCTTATAGTACATTCTCTATCATAATCAAGACACGTAGTACATAATTCTATGAAGGCTGTACATGATAAAAAACTTCATGTGAAAAAGACAGTTTATAAATCACCTTAATTGGGGCACCAATGAGAACAAGAGTGAATGAAGACGCTCCAAATGATGTACCTAATAGCGCGACACAGCAATGTTGAAATTTATTAATTTGTTTCTTACATTAATGTGGTTAACTAACACTACCATTTTGCACATACATGCACACATTATTACAAGTGAACACATCCACTAAAGATTTTTCAACATCGACTGTCAGTTTAAATGTTATTCTAAAATTAAAGTTTGCTCTTAAAAACGTCTAAGTCTTACAAACTTTAGTGAAACAGGGCCCTGATATCTCAGTTTTCTGCTATTTGAAGCAATGGTCTGGTAATTGTTTTATAACGATCAGAAAATAGAAATCCAAGAATTTGACTGCGCAGATGTGCAGGCTGGTCTGGGTCTATGCCGTTTGCAAAAGCAGTACAGCCTGACCATGGGCCATACCTTACTCTACACCAGTGACGGTAGTATACCTGTGTTTCTCTGGAACGAGAACTTTGTCCACGCCGAAGTAGTAGGCCGATCTGAGAACTGCACCCGTGTTGTGAGCATCCTGCAATCAGTTAGATCATTGGTGAAAATGTTGCCACAGCTGCATGTGATATTGTTCCAGAGCTTCAGATAAGCTGTGTGTCTAAACAGTATTGTACCCCCTGCTTTCAAAATAAATGTGTATTTTATTTATTAAATAGGGAACAAAATTGATCGAAACAAATTAACATTCACTTATTTGAGTGTATTATTACTTATTCACATATTTATATTGCAATACAGTTGAAAATGTACCGTGTTTGATTTTTTGCAGCTCAACTAAGTACATTTTCAACTTTATTACAGTATTTCAACTACTCAATTTGAGAATCAATGCGTATTTTCACATTGCTGTGAGCATTGTGTACTCCCACTTTTGATAATCAATGCGTATTCAGCTAAATTAAGTGTGTAAAATACGCCAACACACACCTTATCCGGAGATCTGTTGTCATAAACAAAAGCAATCATTGAGTGAGTGATTGGAGAATAAATTATTTTCAGAGTCGAAAAGGGGCATAACTGATGGTTGGGATATATACCAAGTATGAAGAGAATCAGCCAAAAACTGTAGAAGTAGTTCGCCGGACAAGGAAAAAAAATAATTTTCATAGTCGAAAAAGGACACAACTGCGGATGGATCGGTGGAACAGCGAAAATGTTTACGTTACGCACTCCTACATCGTTGCGGTGGCATAATACGTTATAAGAGAATGGAGAAATAAGGCATCTACTGAAACAGAAATTTCATTTGACCCTCGTCATAGAGAGAGCATGGGTGGGGTGGGGAACGAACATATGAAGGATGAAAAACATACACATGAAGTTTCAAGCCAATTGCTCATACAGTATAGAATTATACGAAAATGGAGAAATAGGCACGCATCTACTGAACAGGAAATGTCACAGTTATTTGACGTATACCTTGGGCAAGTGGGGTATAGATTTAATTATTGTTGAAGCTGGTGTCCCATCTAGTAGGTACAATTTTGTCTTTATGGAAATTAAATAAGTGTATAATTGCAACTAGTCCACCACTTTCAAAAATTACGAGTGCCAGCTACACAGATATAATTATTTAGTAATCTTTAATGTACTCATAGAGACTCGCGGTGGTATCAAGCTAGTTCCATATGCAAATGATGCAGTATTTTTAAATTATTTATATCAACTAAATGCTGAATAAATATTTGTATCGACATATCATAAAGTATGATATTGCACATCAAAAAATAAATAAATGGAATAAATAGTTGCTTCCGTTATCATTTTAATGAAACACGGTTATCACCCCTGATATCAAACTGGCATTTCGCGTTTGATATAAAAAGTATAATAATTGTCAATTAGTACGTCTGGTAATGGTAAATCAATGTTCATTTTGCCAGAAAAATGTCAGATTGAAAGAATAAAGAACAAGAAATGCGTCTGTCGAACGCGGATGCCACCTGCAGCATATTTGAGAAACTGTGACAAAGTGGTTAACCGAAAAGTGTGACGGACGGACGGACGGACGGACGGACAGACGGACGGACGTTCTTACATTACTATACTTATGTGGCTTATCACATGTTAAATATTAGCCACATAAAACGATTTTTAGCCACATAAAACGATTTTTTAGGTGGCTATTGTAACCAACCCTATCCTTTACCAAGTCCATAACCCTGTGGGGCTAGCCACATAAGTACCCTAATGTGTGCCCGGACGGACAGACGGATGGACAGACGGACGGTCCAAACACTATATGCCACCCGTTTCTTCGAAACCCGGTGGCATAAAAACATGTTCCCCTATATTATAACCTGGCATGTAGCACTCTAGGTTTAAGGTTAGAGAAATTGACACCAGTTTCAGCATATTTGAAGCATTAAAAAGAAAACACAGAGCCTGTTGGTCACGAGATGTATGGGCGGATTCAGGGGGGGGGGGAGGCGGACCCGGCGCGCCCCCCCCCCCCCCCCCCCCCACCCCCCCCCCCCCCCTAAATTCACCGAGTAAAGATTTTGTACAAGTTACAAGTCACGTTTCTATGCTCGCGTTGTGAATTTATTGTTTATTGAGGGGTGCAGCCAAAAAATAAACGTTCGTTCGTTCATATAGTCAAGTATAGCAAAATAGTTACGCCCCCACCCCCCCCCCCCCCCCCCCCACCCCCCCCCCCCCCCAACCCCGAATTCCTGGATCCGTGCCGACATGACGAGGTTGGTCCCACAACATCCATACCTAAACATGGCGGAACAGAAAAGGCGGCACCAATCTACATCAACACCGTTAGGGACATGGAACCAATTTAGAGAGCAACGCATTGTAGGACAGGTACCAGCATATTAAATACTTTCAGGGAGAACTATTTTAAGTTTTAGCAGCGCACCTGGCATCATAATGGTTGTTCCCAAATTACTGTTGCAATTGTTGTTGTCAAGGGGCGTGGCTTAGCGAGCATAGCAAAACAGCGATGCAATAATCAATAATGGAACTCAGGATGTCACTACGCGGAAAAAATGGGTCAAGTTAAAAAAAAAGTAACATGTTGGATAGTGATATGTGGTGGGCACCCTTTGATTATGAAGCTGTGAAAGTTTGGTGGTCCTAGGTGGTACAGTAACAAAGAAATGGACTCAAACACGAAAACTTAACATTGATTGTGGACGCCGCCCGCCTGCCGCCCACCCGCCCAAAATCCGCCCGCCCGCCCACCCACCCACCCACCCGCCCGCCCGCCCGCCCGGCTTTCGCCAATCCAATAGCCTGGATTTTTTTTCAAAAAACCTGGCTAAAAAAGTAACATGTTGGATAGTGATATGTGGTGGGCACCCCTTGATTATGAAGCTGTGAAAGTTTGGTGGTCCTAGGTGGTACAGTACCAAAGAAATGGACTTAAACACGAAAACTTAACATTGAAAATGCGAAAACTTAACATTGAAAATGGCTAAGTCGATTGCGCGGAAAAAATGGGTCAAGTTAAAAAAAAAAGTAACATGTTGGATAGTGATATGTGGTGGGCACCCCTTGATTATGAAGCTGTGAAAGTTTGGTGGTCCTAGGTGGTACAGTAACAAAGAAATGGACTCAAACACGAAAACTTAACATTGATTGTGGACGCCGCCCGCCCCGATGTTAAGTTTTGTAAAGAGACTAAGTATGTGACCTTGACCTTCGGATCAGCAAGGGTTGGACGGTCGTAGATTTTTCACAACATGATAGTACAACCTTAGAGGAATGCACAAGTGAAATATTAAGAATTTTCAAAGAAGGAAATAGAAGTTATAACTTATTTCTCTGATGTTCAGTTTTGTAAAGAGACTAAGTATTTGACCTTGACCTTGGGATCAGCCGTGGTTGGACGTTCGTGGATTTGGCACAGCATGGTAGTAGAGCCTTACAGGAATGCATGTGTGAAATATTAAGCATTTTAGAAAAAGGAAATAGAAGTTATAACATATTTCTCTGATGTTAAGTTTTGTAAAGCGACTAAGTATTTGACCTTGGGATGAGCGGGGGTTGAACTGTCGTGGATTTGGCACAGCATGGTAGTAGAGCCTTACAGGAATGCATGTGTGAAATATTAAGCATTTTAGATGAAGGAAATAGAAGTTATAACAATATTTCTTTGATGTTAAGTTTTGTAACGAGACTAAGTATTTGACCTTGACCTTGGGATCACCGGGGTTGGACGGTCGTGGATTTGGCACAGCATGGTAGTAGAGCCTTACAGGAATGCATGTGTGAAATATTAAGTATTTTAGATGAAGGAAATAGAAGTTATAACAATATTTGTCTGATGCACGGACGCACGGACGGACGCACGGACGCACGGATGCACACACGAACGGACAACCTGACTCCAGTATACCCCCACCCCCCACAACTCGTTGCGGGGGGGGGGGGGTATACTGGAGTCAGGTTGTCCGTTCGTGTGTGCGTCCGTGCGTCCGTATATATATTGTGGACTACAAACACTGCAGATACTTGTGAACAGTGTTTGCAAGTGTTCAGTTGACGGAGGTTGGAAGTGTTATATCTCACCTTGACCATGTATGGTAAAAGCCAAACAGCCGGGTGTCCTGCAGCATCATACATCACCTGCCTGCAACCATCGCAACAAGAAATGGCATTGTTATCCAAACAACAAAACATGTATACTCACGTAGAACTTTGAGTTATTATCTGGACCAGCTGTGAATGTCCGCCACCCGCATACCCATACTATGTCCCGATTTTCACATGTGTGTATACAAATCTAGTTTTAACCTTATGGTAAAATCCCAAAGACAACTCTCCTTTTTTCCTTCAAAATAAAATCAAGATTTGACAGAATTTCTTAAAATAAAATTCTGCATTTGCTATGAAGATTTTGTCAATATTCGACGTCATTTACAGAAAATATCAGTTTCTGCTAAATATTTGTCATGAAAAAACAACCTTGCAGTTTACCCTGTACAATATGATTCAAGATTTCTCCTGGGAGACCACACGTCATTTACATAACTTTTGACATCATTTCGATCAATAGCAAATTTCATACACTGGCGTCAAAATTGTATATTTCTACACATTACAGCATTCTTAAGTTAGAATTTCTCTTGTACTCGGTCCATGTACATGTAACCGTAATATAGAATTTATTCAACAATCATTTTAACTAGAAACTTGTTTGTAAAACAAAATACCACCACTGTTGAGTATTCATGAATACAACAGCAATCATTGAGTGAGTGATTGATTATAGGGGTTTCAATTGAAGTAATTTAGAGTGAAAAACGTGTGATTTTCAGAGTGTGGAAAAAGGGGCATAACTCTGGATGCATCAGTTGGACAGCAAAATGTGTTACGCTATGCACTCCAGCACTTGATGGTTGGGATGTATACAGAGTATGAAGAGAATCGGCCAAAAACTATAGAAGTAGTTCGGTGGACAAGAGTCGAAAAAGGGGCATAACTGCAGAACGATCGGTGGGACAGGGAAATATTTTACAGCGAAACATTTTACATTACGCAGGCCTGCACTTCATGGTTTGGATGTGTAGCAAGTATGAACAGAACTGGAGAAAAAAGAGAAAAGTGAATGGCTTAACGTCCCAGCAACAGCTAAGGTCAGAGAGACGGGACCACAGTTTAAAGTCTCATTAAACAGACCAGTGGGATGGAAATATACTATGAATTTATTTTCGATGCCTAAAGCGAGGTTTGAACCCACAATCTCCAGTTTGGAAGTCAGGTGTTCTAACCCCTAGGCCACAACCGATCCCAAAAAAACTGTAGAAGTACGTTGCCGGACAAGGACCTTGAAATAAATTACATTGCGCAGTCCTGGACTTGATGGTTGGGATGTATACCGAGTATGAAGAAAATTGGCCAAAACTGTAGAAGTAGTGTACACAAAAGAAAAAAAAAATATTTCGAAAAAAGGGGCTTAACTGCGGATTTATCGGTGGGAAATCTTTTACGTTTCGCACTCCTGTACTTGATTGTTGGGACGCATAGCGAGTATGAAGATAATCTGACCAAAACTGTAGAAGTAGTTCGCCGGACAAGGAAAAAATAATCATTTCAGTGTCGAACAAGAGTGCCGTAAGTCACACAATACGCCCGCGAAGTGGCAGAAATGTGAAACTATCACCAAGGCAAGAAACCTTAATGTGAATTTGAAAATCCATAGCATTATTTCCTCCTCTTTTTGTGATAAACAGCTATACTAATTTAGGTAGAGATGTGTAAAGTAAAAAGTATATAGTATTGCATACAAAAATGTAGAAAAAATGGCGAAGTCAAAAATATCGCCTTTTTGTCGGTATAAAAACACCAAGATGCCCATCTTCAATACGTGTAGAGGATGTGTGTAAAGTTTCAGACCGATTGACTGAAAGGTTTGAAAGGAGTAGTGTACCCAAACTCTGTACCCTATATAGAATTGCATGTACAAATATAGAAACAAGAGGGCCATCATGTGTGTTTTAAAAAAATTGTGCTATTTTTAGATGGCGGTCATCATGGATTAAGCTATGACTCTCATTTTACCAAATCTGAAAATACTTCACCCAAGGATCTTAACTTACTATGAAGTTTGGCCAGCATCGGCCATGTGGTTCCTGAGAAAAAGACGTTCAAAATCTCGAATAAATGGACCTTTTGGCAGCCATCATGGATGACACAATCATCCGACAAATATTGCACCAGAGCAATCGCCTCATCGATACCTTCATTTTGATATATGACATGAGCATATTCAGTCAAAAATAAAATTCGACCCCACGGGCTATGCCCATTTTTGACCCGGGTTCACTATTTTAACACCTTTGAAAGAGCATTCTAATCGATCATTCCTACCAAGTTTCGTCGCAATCCGGCTGGCGGTTCATGAGAAGTAGATTTGACGGTGGCCATCTTGGATTAGCGACGACCTCCGTTTTAACAAATCTGAAAAGGCTTCACCCATGGACCATAACTGTGAAGTTTGGCCACCATGGGCCAAGCGGTTTGTGTGAAGAAGAATTTTGAAATCTCTAATAAAAGAATGACCTTTTGACCTTTCGGCGGCCATCTTGGATGACATCACCATCCAATTTCGACAAAAAATGTACCAGAGCGATCGCCTCTTTGATACCTTCGATTTGATATAGACATCACCATATTAGGTCTAAAATAAAATTTTACCCCAATTTGACACCACGGCTACACCCATTTTTTACCCCGGGGTCACCATTTTAACAACTTTGGAAGAGCATTGTACATCGATCATTCCTACCAAGTTTCGTCGAAATCCGGCTAGTGGTTCATGAGAAGAAGATTTTTTAAGAATTTATGCTATTTTTAGACGGCAGCCATCTCGGATTAGCGATGACCTCCATTTTAACAAATCTGAAAAGGCTTCACCCATGGACCATAACTTTTAAGTTTGGCTACCATGGGCCAAGCGGATCATGTGAAGAAGAATTTTGAAATCTCTAATAAAAGAACGACCTTTTGACCTTTCGGTGGCCATCTTGAATGACATAACCATCCGATTTCGACAAAAAATGCACCAGAGTGATCGCCTCGTTGATACCTTCGATATGATATATACCATGACCATATTCGGTCAAAATTTGACCCCAATTTGACCCCACGGGCCACGCCCATTTTTGACGCCGGGATCACCATTTTAACAACTTTGAAAGAGCATTGTACATCGATCATTCCTACCAAGTTTTGTCGAAATCCGGTTGGCGGTTCTTGAGAAGAAGATTTTTGCAGAATTTGTGCTATTTTTAGACGGCGGCCATCTTGGATTACGTAATGACGTCATTTTAACAATTTTGTAATCCCTCTACCTAAGGACCATGACCATGAAATTTGGTGACTATAGGCCCAATGGTTTCCGAGGAGAAGACGTTTGAAAATGTTCACGGATGACGACGGACAATGACGGACAACGACGGACGACGGACGACGGACACATTGCGGTAACAATAGCTCACATGAGCTTCGCTCAGGTGAGCTAAAAATGGCTAACAAGGTGTGTGATCATGTGGTTTCCGAACCCGATTTTCCGACGTGACGTAATTTGTGACGTAATTTTTACAGTAAAATATTCATTAAAATCTTCCTAACAAACGGATATGTAGCGCACCAAATACGATGGCATATGTGTTTTATGGGTGCTCTGAAAGTTGTTTACAATAACTTATAAATTTCACAAAGAATCGATTTCGGTTTATTTCTTATATTCACGTGCTCTAGTTTTGATTTACATTTACGGCAACCGATTCTTCGTCTAAACGACCCAATTATGAGATTAAAGCCGCCTATACAATAAATGGCAACGTGTATTTGCTGCATTATATTTCATAACTAGATGGTCGCGGCCTGCATGTCGCGCCTTGTGGAGAGGCATGGACACTAAAAAAAAAGATATAGTATAACGAAAAACTTTAACCAAAAAACTTAACCAAAAGCTTTAACCAAAAAACTTAACCAAAAAACTTAACCAAAAACTTTAACCAAACAAGAGGGCCATGATGGCCCTAATTCGCTCACCTGACTCCATGAACACCAGAGGAGAATGTGACATTGAGTTCATGTGTTTTAAACAAATTGTGCTATTTTTAGATGGCGGTCATCTTGGATTAAGCCATGACTCTCATTTTACCAAATTTGAAAATGCTTCACCCAAGAATCTTAACTTCCTATGAAGTTTGTCCAGCATCGGCCATGTGGTTCCTGAGAAAAAGACGTTCAAAATCTTGAATAAATGGACCTTTTGGTGGCCATCATGGATGACATAATCATCCGATTCCGACAAATATTGCACCAGAGCAATCGCCTCATCGATACCTTCAATTTGATATATGACATGAACATATTCGGTCAAAAATAAAATTTGACACCACGGGCCACGCACATTTTTGACCCAGGGGTCACCATTTTCACAACTTTGAAAGTGCATTGTAAATCGATCATTCCTACCAAGTTTAGTCGAAATCCGGCCAGCGGTTCATGAGAAGAAGATTTTTTAAGAATATATGCTATTTTTAGACGGCGGCCATCTTGGATTAGTAATGACCTCCATTTTAACAAATCTGAAAATGCTTCACCCATGGACCATAACATTTAAGTTTGGCTACCATGGGCCAAGCGGTTCATGTGAAGAAGAACTTTGAAATCTCTAATAAAAGAACGACCTTTTGGCGGCCATCTTGGATGACATAACAATCCGATTTCAACAAAAAATGTACCAGAGTGGTCGCATCATTGATACCTTCGATTTGATATATAACATGACCATAATCGGTCAAAAACAAAATTTGACCCCAATTTGACCCCACGGGCCACGGCCATTTTTGACCCCGGGGTCACCATTTTAACAACTCTGAAATAGTTTTGTACATCGATCATTCCTACCAAGTTTCATCGAAATCCGGCTAGCAGTTCATGAGAAGAAGATTTTTTAAGAATTTATGCTATTTTTAGATGGCGGCCATCTTGGATTAGCGATGACCTCCATTTTAACAAATCTGAAAAGGCTTCACCCATGGACCATAACTTTTAAGTTTGGCTACCATGGGCCAAGCGGTCCATGTGAAGAAGAATTTTGAAATCTCTAATAAAAGAACGACCTTTTGATCTTTCGGCGGCCATCTTGGATGACATAACCATCCGATTTCGACAAGAAATGCACCAGAGTGATTGCCTCATTGATACCTTCAATTTGGTATATGACATGACCATATTCGGTCAAAAATAAAATTTGACCCAAATTTGACCCCACGGGCCACGCCCATTTTTGACCCCGGGGTCACCATTTTAACAACTTTGAAAGAGCAATGTACATCAATCATTCCTACCAAGTTTTGTCGAAATCCGGTTGGCGGTTCTTGAGAAGAAGATTTTTTAAGAATTTATACTATTTTTAGACGGCGGCCATCTTGGATTACGTAATGACGTCATTTTAACAATTTTGTAATCCCCCTACCTAAGGACGATGACCATGAAGTTTGGTGACTATAGGCCCAATGGTTACCGAGGAGAAGATGTTTGAAAATGTTCACGGACGACGACGGACGACGACGGACGACGACGGACACATTGCGGTAACAATAGCTCACATGAGCTTCGCTGAGGTGAGCTAAAAACTTAACCAAAAACTTCAAAGTAATTTGAACTTGACATTGGGCACAGGGGCCGCACGGGAGGGGGTAGAATGAAAATATAGATGATGATAAACACCCATGTGAAGTTTCAAGGTAATGGGCAAAGCAGTTGCAGAGATATAGTATAACAAAAAACTTTAACCAAAAAACTTAACCAAAAACTTAACCAAAAACTTCAAAGTAATTTGACCTTGACATTGGGCACAGGGCCGCACGGGGGGAGGGGGGTAGAATGCAAATATAGATGATGATAAACATCCATGTGATGTGATTATTTTTCAAAGGTTAATGGGGCCAAAGCAGTTGCCAGAGGATAACAAAAAACTTTTAAACCAAAAAAACATTAAACCAAAAAACTTAACCCAAAAACTTTAACCAAAAAACTTAACCAAAAACTTTAACCAAAAAAAACTTAACCCAAAACCTTTCAAAGTAATTTTGACCTTGACCATTGGGCACAGGGGCCGGGTCCACCGGGAGGCGGGTTAGAATGCAAATATAGATGATTGATATACACCCATGTAAAGTTTCAACGGTCAAGGGGCAATGCAGTTGCAGACGATAACGAAAAAACCTTTGACCAAAAAACTTAACCAAAAAACTTAACCAAAAAACTTAACCAAAAAACTTTTAAACAAAAAACTTAACCAAAAAACTTTATTTAACCAAAAAACTTAAGCAAAAACTTTTAACAAAAAACTTAACCCAAAAACTTCAAAGTAATTTGACCTTGACATTGGGGCACAGGGGCCGCTACGGGAGGGGGTAGAATGAAAACTTATAGACTGATGAATAAACACCCATGTGAAGTTTTCAAGGTATAATGGGCAAAGCAGTTTGCAGAAGATATAGTATAAACGAAAAAACAAAATTTAAACCAAAACCAAAAAACTTGAACCCAAAAAACTTAACCTAAAAAACTGTTTAACCAAAAAAACTTAACCAAAAACTTCAAAGTAATTTGGACCTTGCACATTGGGCAACCAGAGGGCCCCGCCACGGCTGGGAGGGGGGGTAGAATGAAAATATAGATGATGATAAACACCCATGTGAAGTTTTCAAGGTAATGGGCAAAGCAGTTGCAGAGATCATTAGTTTATAACCAAACAACTTAACCAAAAATTCTTTAACTTTAACCGGAACACACGTATGTACGTACGTACGCCAAAGTGCCGACTATATCGCGCTTTCCGCAAGCGGGCGCGACAAAAATCAATAGGCTCCTTCGTCTTGCCGTGATAAACATGTATACCCAATTTGGTTATGATCGGTCAAGTAGAACTTGAGTTATTGCGCGGACAAGGATACAGAGTGTGAAAATTAAAAATGGCTGCCAAGGGGAGGTAAGTATCGGAAATTTTTCAAAATCAATAGGCTTCTTTGTCTTGCCATGATAAACATGTATAAATAAAAATGGCCGCCAAGGGGAGACAAGAAACTGGGAAATCAATAAGCTTCTTCGGCTTGCCGTGTTAAAAATGTACACCAAATTTGGTTACAATCCGTGAAGTAGCACTCTAGTTATTGCGTGGACAAGCTGTGACAGGCAGCCCGCCTGCCGCCCGCCAGTACAAGATGAATACATAATACGTCCCGTTTTTCCAAACGGGCGTATAAAAAGGTGATATTTTTGTTAAAAAATATTTTTTCCGCATAAAAACGCCAAGGAGCACATCTTCAATATGTGTAGAAGATGTGTGTATAGTTTCAGATCGATTGACAGAATGTTTTTATTAGAGGAATAGTGTACATAAACTCTGCAGTTTTTCTGCACCCGCTAAGTGCACTTGGGCTAAGTTTGTGACCTTGACCTTGGGGTAAGGGATGGGAGGTGGGTCATGGATTTGCTATAGCACGATAGAGCATCATCAGATGAATGCAAGCATGAAATATCAAGGCGTTCCATGAAAGGATACAGATGTTATAAGAAATTAACCCCAACGTTAAGTTTATGAATGTGCTAAGTTTGTGACCTTGGGGTAAGGGTTGGGTGGTGGGTCATGGATTTGCTACATCATGATAGAGGGTCATCTGAGGAATGCATGTATGAAATAACAAGGTGTTCCATGAAAGGAAACAGAAGTTATAAGACTTTTACCCTAATGTTAAGTTTGTGGACGCTGACGCAGGGGGTATGCCATAAGGCTTAAGCTCTTCTGCACTTCGTGCAGGTGAGCTAAAAATTCGGTCCAGAACCGACAAACTGAAAATTTTAGAAGCCCTGCCGAGTACCGGTATGAAGAGAATCGGCCAAAATCTGTAGAAGTAGTTCACCGGACAAGGAAAAAAAAAATTCAGAATAAAAATAAAGGGGCATACATGTAGCTGCGATGTGATCGGTGGGACATCGAACATTTTTACGCTATGCCCTCCTGCACTCAATGGTTGGGATGTATACCGAGTATGAAGAGAATCGGCGTAATACTGTAGTAGTAGACGCCGGACAAGGAAAATTGTCTACTCACAGATGGACAGGGTAAACACTATGCCAATCTATCGTTGCGGTGGTGTAAATACAGGATTTCAATCAATGTTTGTGTTTCTTTATCAGATTTGCAAACAGCTTGGGCAAATAAATAGTAGCTAATTTAAATATATACCATGTCAAAATTATTACCTGTTTATACAATCTTCATCAAATCTCTCAAATGTCAGCTTTGTAGCCTTCAGTAAGACACCCTGCAATATACGTCAAACACTCAACAAACATGCCTTCAGTAAAAGACACCGCCCTGCAATATACGTCATGTAGACCTTCATAAAGAACCAACCCTGCCCAATAATACATTCATGACACAACATAAAGCAACATGCCTTCATAAGACACCCTGCAATATACTTCATGTAGCCTTCCCATAAGAACACCCGCAATATACATCAGTTGTAGCCTTCATAAGACACCCTGCAAATATACATTCATAGCCTACAGTAAGACACCCTGCAATAATAACATCATGTACCTTCAGTAGAACACCCTGCAATATACATCATGTAGCCCTTCAGTAAGACAACCTGACAATATACATCATGTAGCCTTCAGTAAGACACCCTGCAATATACATCATGTAGCCTTCAGTAAGACACCCTGCAATATACATCATGTAGCCTTCAGTAAGACACCCTGCAATATACATCATGTAGCCTTCAGTAAGACACCCTGCAATATACGTCAAACACTCAACAAAA
Source organism: Conchocele bisecta (assembly GCA_029237695.1). NCBI lineage: Eukaryota > Metazoa > Mollusca > Bivalvia > Lucinida > Thyasiridae > Conchocele > Conchocele bisecta. The sequence goes on from CM055277.1 coordinate 36,769,893, forward strand.
GTCAACAAACATGCCTTCAGTAAGACACCCTGCAATATAAGTCAAACACTCAACAAACATGCCTTCAGTAAGACACCCTGCGATATACGTCATGTAGCCTTCAGTAAGACACCCTGCAATATACGTCAAACACTCAACAAACATGCCTTCAGTAAGACACCCTGCGATATACGTCATGTAGCCTTCAGTAAGACACCCTGCAATATACGTCAAACACTCAACAAACGTCAACAAACATGACGGTGTTCATATCACGAGCCTCCAACCTCGCCAGGATGTTTATTTATCAGGTAACTTGCTATGCATTGACTGTATATACACTGACTAATAACAAATTGTCGCATCCAGCATTGACTGTATATACACTGACTTATAACAAATTGTTGTATCCAGCATTGACTGTATATACACTGACTTATAACAAATTGTTACATCCAGCATTGACTGTATATAGACTGACTTGTAACAAATTGTCGCATCCAGCATTAACTGTATACACACTGACTAATAACAAATTGTATTATCCAGCATTGACTGTATTACACTGACTTATACAAATGTTATCCACATTGACTGATATACAGACTAATAACAAATTGTTATCCAGCATGACTGTATATACACCGACTAATAACAAATTGTATTATCCAGCATTGACTGTATATACACCGACTAATAACAAATTGTATTATCCAGCATTGACTGTATATACACTGACTTATAACAAATTGTATTATCCAGCATTAACTGTATACACACCGACTAATAACAAATTGTCGTATCCAGTATTGACTGTACACACGACATAAATTGTATTATCCACATTAACTGTATATTACACCGACTAATAACAAAATTGATATCCAGCATTACTGTATACACTGACATAACAAATTGTATTATCCAGCATTGACTGTATACACACTGATTATAACAAATTGTATTATCCAGCATTAACTGTATACACACCGACTAATAACAAATTGTCGTATCCAGTATTGACTGTATATACACTGACTTATAACAAATTGTATTATCCAGCATTGACTGTATACACACTGACTTATAACAAATTGTCGTATCCAGCATTGAATGTATATACACTGACTTATAACAAATTGTTGTATCCAGCATTGACTGTATACACATTGACTTATATTATAACAAATTGTATTATCCAGCATTGACTGCACACACACTGACTTATAACAAATTGTCGTATCCAGCATTGAATGTATATACACTGACTTATAACAAATGATCCACATTGACTGTACAACAAATTGACTATATAACAAATTGTATTGATCCAAACAGCATTGACAAATGTCATCCACACACTGACTATAACAAATTGTCCGAATCCAGCATTGAAATGTATTATACATGACTTATAACAAATTTGTGTATCCACTTGACTGTATACACATTGACTTATATTATAACAAATTGTATACCACATTGACTGCATATACACCGACTAATAACAAATTGTCGTATCCCAGCATTTGACTGTATACACCACTGACTTATAACCAAAAAAATTGGTTCGTATCCAGCATTGACTGCACACACACTGACTTTACAAAAATTGTCGTATCCAGCATTGACTGTATACAAACCGACTTAATAAAACAAGTTGTACCACTGACTGTAATACACACTACTTATACTATGGGGGCGGCGGGGCCCCTTCCCCCTGCATCCGTTGCCGCGCCTTGTGGCGAGCATGGGGGGACACTAAAAAAAAAAATGAGATAGTATAAACGATAAAATAAAAACTTTAACCAAAATAAAAAACTTTGTTGACTGTATAAATTGTTGACTGTATATACACTGACTTATAACAAATTGTCGTATCCAGTATTGACTGTATACACACTGACTTATAACAAATTGTTCTATCCAGCATTGACTGTATATACACTGACTGATAACAAATTGTTGTATCAAGCATTGACTGTATATACACTGACTGATAACAAATTGTCGTATCAAGCATTGATTGTATATACACTGACTTATAACAAATTGTTGTATCCAGCATTGACTGTATATACACTTACTGATAACAAATTGTCGTATCCTGCATTGACTGTATATACACTGACTTGTAACAAATTGTCGTATCAAGCATTGATTGTATATACACTGACTTATAACAAATTGTCGTATCAAGCATTGATTGTATATACACCGACTTATAACAAATTGTCGTATCCAGTATTGACTGTATATACACTGACTGATAACAAATTGTTGTATCCAGCATTGACTGTATATACACTGACTTATAACAAATAGTCGTATCCAGCATTGACTGTATATACACTGCCTTATAACAAATTGTTGTATCCAGCATTGACTGTATATACACTGACTTGTAACAAATTGTCGTATCCAGCATTGACTGTATATACACTGACTGATAACAAATTGTCGTATCCAGCATTGACTGTATACACTGACTTGTAACAAATTGTTGTATCCAGCATTGACTGTATATACACTGACTTGTAACAAATTGTTGTATCCAGCATTGACTGTATATACACGGACTTGTAACAAATTGTCGTATCCAGCATTGATTGTATATACGGTACACTGACTTGTAACAAATTGTTGTATCCAGCATTGACTGTATATACACTGACTTATAACAAATTGTCGTATCCAGCATTGACTGTATACACACTGTTGTATCCAGCATTGATTGTATATACACTGACTTATAACAAATTGTTGTATCCAGCATTGACTGTATATACACCGACTTATAACAAATTGTCGTATCCAGCATTGACTGTATACACACTGACTTATAATGCCATTATATAACCTATCAATAGATAGAAAAATGAATGAGCTAATTGAAAATACCTGTGCATTTTTTGTCACTATTCTTATAAAAAGAGATTTTGCAATTTTCCCAACGAAAATCGAGAAGAAAAATCACAATTATATAAATCATATAAAAACTACCGACTATTTTTAAAGCTAAAAAGGACCAAAATATTTTTATTTTAAAAACACGATCGAAACATCATCATAAAGTACAATAATTGAAGTTTAAAATGTGACTTGTGCATTTTTAATCGGTTGTGTAGTTTAAAAGTTACGTAAGAAATGGTAATGGTCTCCTATATAATTACATATAAAACTCGCCGCTACTAATGCAGACTTTCTACAGGTAAGGTGGCCGCGAAAGTTGGATATGACAAATTGTTGTATCCAGCATGGACTGTATATACACCGACTTATAACAAATTGTTGTATCCAGCATTGATTGTATATACACTGACTTATAACAAATTGTTGTATCCAGCATTGATTGTATATACACTGACTTATAACAAATTGTTGTATCCAGCATTGACTGTATACACACTGACTTATAACAAATTGTTGTATCCAGCATTGATTGTATATACACCGACTTATAACAAATTGTTGTATCCAGCAATGACTGTATACACACTGACTTATAACAAATTGTTGTATCCAGCATTGACTGTACATACACCGACTTATAACAAATTGTTGTATCCAGCATTGACTGTACATACACAGACTTATAACAAATTGTTGTATCCAGCATTGACTGTATATACACTGACTTATACCAAATTGTTGTATCCAGCATTGACTGTATACACACCGACTTATAACAAATTGTTGTATCCAGTATTGACTGTATATACACTGACTTATAACAAATTGTTGTATCCAGCATCGACTGTATATACATGGACTTATAACTAATTGTTGTATCCAGCATTGACTGTATATACATTGACTTATAACAAATTGTTGTATCCAGCAATGACTGTATACACACCGACTTATAACAAATTGTTGTATCCAGCATTGACTGTATATACACGGACTTATAACAAATTGTTGTATCCAACATTGACTGTATATACACTGACTTGTAACAAATTGTCGTATCCAGCATTGACTGTATACACACTGACTTATAACAAATTGTTGTATCCAGCATTGACTGTATATACACGGACTTATAACAAATTGTTGTATCCAGCATTGACTGTATATACACTGACTTATAACAAATTGTTGTATCCAGCATTGACTGTATATACACTGACTTATAACAAATTGTCGTATCCAGCATTGACTGTATACACACTGACTTATAACAAATTGTCGTATCCAGCATTGACTGTATACACACTGACTTATAACAAATTGTTGTATCCAGCATTGACTGTATATACACGGACTTATAACAAATTGTTGTATCCAGCATTGACTGTATATACACTGACTTATAACAAATTGTTGTATCCAGCATTGACTGTATATACACTGACTTATAACAAATTGTCGTATCCAGCATTGACTGTATACACACTGACTTATAACAAATTGTCGTATCCAGCATTGACTGTATACACACTGACTTATAACAAATTGTTGTATCCAGCATTAACTGTATACACACCGACTTATAACAAATTGTTGTATCCAGCATTGACTGTATACACACTGACTTATAACAAATTGTTGTATCCAGCATTGACTGTATACACACCGACTTATAACAAATTGTTGTATCCAGCATTGACTGTATACACACTGACTTATAATATACACCGACTTATAACAAATTGTTGTATCCAGCATTGACTGTATATACACTGACTTGTAACAAATTGTTGTATCCAGCATTGACTGTATATACACCGACTTGTAACAAATTGTTGTATCCAGCATTGACTGTATATACACCGACTTATAACAAATTGTTGTATCCAGCATTGATTGTATATACACCGACTTGTAACAAATTGTCGTATCCAGCATTGACTGTACACACACCGACTTATAACAAATTGTTGTATCCAGCATTGACTGTATATACACCGACTTATAACAAATTGTTGTATCCAGCATTGACTGTATATACACCGACTTATAACAAATTGTTGTATCCAGCATTGATTGTATATACACCGACTTGTAACAAATTGTTGTATCCAGCATTGACTGTATATACACCAACTTATAACAAATTGTTGTATCCAGCATTGATTGTATATACACCGACTTGTAACAAATTGTCGTATCCAGCATTGACTGTATACACACCGACTTATAACAAATTGTATTATCCAGCATTGACTGTACACACACCGACTTATAACAAATTGTATTATCCAGCATTGACTGTACACACACCGACTTATAACTGACTTATAACAAATTGTCAGGCCGAGTTTCATTCCCTGTTACTGAGGGATGGGTCATGGCCTAGGGAATATTGCATTGGACTTCAATACTGCAGGTTGTGCCTTCCATCCTCACCCTAGGCATGATCAATACTTACATATTATTTCAATCCCAATGGTCTGTCGGATGATATTTTAAACTGCTCGTCTTTATATGACCTTAGCTGTTGCTGGGACATTAAACCCTTTCACTTCCACTTTCACAGAGTTTTGTATCTAAATAGTAATACACCCCCAGATTTCAAATTCAATGCCTATTTTACTTTTACAAGAGTATTATTCATTTTCTTCCTTATTAAATAGGGAACAAATGATAAAAAAAAAACACATTTAAAAATTCACTTATTTGAGTTGCAAAAAACAAACACTGTTTGCTTTTTGCAGCTCACCTAAGTACATTTCAACTTTATTATAGTATTTTCACTACTCAATTTGAAAATCAATGCGTATTTGCACAGTGGTGTGAGTATTTTGTACTCCCACTTTTGATAATCAATGCGTATTCTGCTAAAATAAGTGCGTAAAATACGCACCTTATCTGGAGCTCTGCACAACTACTTTCTCTGAAGATCCATTGGTGGAAGGGCATCACATAAAACATTACTGAATGACGTCAGTGTAATGACACAACATGAGCCACATTGTTTTAACCCTTAGATCGCTACACACAACAATTGTCGTCTGCTGTTGCTTTGATTGTGTGCGTTATTTCTCAATAAAAACATGGTTTGACAGTACTTCAGAATCATTTCCAATGGAGTGCTGTCATAGCATGTTGTAAATTATTCTAAAGTGATGTCAAAGCATGTTTTTGATGATATAAATGGAAACTAGAAAATAAACAGCAGACAACAAAAAGTGTCTCACCCACAAAAGAAGGCGATCGCCATGAAGGTCAAGGTCACCAAGACCAAGGTGACAAGTCCAAAATTATTGATATGAAGGTCATAATGACCAAGGTCACGCAAATGACACTGGATAGATAGCCATCAAAGTGAGGAAGCTATTGGTGAAGTTTGGTAATGATCCGACTAACATATCAGGAGATATTCAAAATTTGGACGTACCCCAAATTATTGACACAAAACTCAAGGTCACCAAGGTGACGGTGAAGGTCACCAGAATGACACTGGATGAATAGCAGTCAATGAGAGGAAGCTATTTATGAAGTTTGGTAATGATATGACTAACGGATCAGGAGATATTTAACATTTGGATGTATGTCCAAAATTGTTAAAACCAAGGTGAAGGTCACCAAGGTCAATGTCAGCCGAATTACACTGGTAGACATCCATCAATGTGAAGAAGCTATTGATGAAGTTTGGAGATGATCCGACTAACGGATCAAGCGATATTCAACATTTGGATGTACGTCCAATATTATTGACACCAAGGTCAAAGTCACCTGAATGACACTGGGTGAATAGCCATCAATGTGACGAAGCTATTGATGAAGTTTGGTAAGGATCCAACAGTTGGATGTATGCACAAAATTATTGAGTCAAAGCCTCAAAGGTTAAAGTCACCAAGATGAAAGCGAAGGTCACCAGAATGACTAATGGATCAGGAGGTATTCAACATTTGGACGTACATCCAAAAGTATTGACACACCGGTTAAGATCCCCAAGGTGATGGTCAAGGTCCACCGAGTGACACTGGATGGATAGTCATCGATGTGAGGAAGCTATTGATGCAGATAATGATCCGACTAACAGATCAAGAGATAGGCAAAATGTCCAAAATTTACGTCCCATAAAGGTTAAGGTCACCAAGGTGCAGGGTAAGGTCACCTGAATGGCACTGGATGGATAGCTATTGATGTGTGGAAGCTATTGATGAAGTTTGGTAATGATCCGACTAACCGATCAAGAGATATGGGAAATTTGGCTACGTCCAAACTTTACGTCGCAAATTGTTGACAACACGACTCCCCCGTAATTGTGACCGCTATGTCTCACTTTCCACTATCGTGGGTGAGACAAAAACCATGTTAATATTTGCCCATCCTCTTGAATAAAACAATACCTGGTATGTGGCTGTGATAGAAGAAATTGGGCTTATGGGCTTTGTGTCCACCATAGATCCAGATCAGAACGTGCATCCACTGATCAGGATCTGCACTGATCGCCATTCCATCAATGATACACCGTCATGCTTCTAAGCAATATAAATCTTTATCAGGCTACATGAATGTGCTATTTGATCAGGAGCTGCACTGGCCACAAAACCCATAAGACCAATGTCTTCAGTATTATGGTATAAATAATAGGGTCAAAAACTTTAACACAAACTGCTCAGTAAGTTGACCTTGAACTTGAGGGTGAGCTATGGAATCAAAATAAAGACCAAGATAAACAAGTATATGAAGAAGGTTCAAGTCAATCGGTTGCAGAGATAATAGGTACACAAAAATGAAAGAAACGAAACGAAAAAATACAAAAATATGTTCCGTTTTTCAAACAAGCATATCAAAATTTAAACATTTTACGCTGCTCTTTCTTTATTGTTATTGGGACGTCCGAACAAGTGCATCATTATTACGAGGAGAATCCCATTGCTGGCAGCCTTGAAAATAAAATAAACAAAAAACAATGTGCCTTACTAACAAGGTGAACATAAGTCCTCAGTCACCTTAACCTTGGGCAGTCGGACATGGGTCGTATGCAAAAGAAAGCATCATTCCTAGACACACATTGTAGCCAAATATTATCGAAATAGGTGAAGTGGTTCATAGTTATTGAAAAATGAAAAGTGTTACTAACGTACATACACATGCACATATGCACATGGACTACCGCTATATTCCCTCTTGCCTATCGGCGAGTGGATAATACCAGGCCCAATGGGAATGAGCACAAATAATGGCTGTACAACCTGGGGCCGTTTCACTAAACTTTGTACGACTAAAATGTGCAAAATTATGATAGTTTGTGAATTTCACATTAACAGTGTGTTCTTGTAAACAACTATTGGATTTACATTTATTGAGCATAGGCTGCATATGCAGCCTATGCTCAACAAATGTAAATTCATCAGTTGAAATTTCTAAACGATCCTAAATTTGCACTTACAAACATTTTAGCCGTACAAAGTTTAGTGAAATGGCCATGCTGGCAAACATGTAGACTGGTGACTCGGCCACAGCTACCTGGTGCTGCAAGTTAAAGGCCATTCTATCCATTTGCCAGTTGGAGACATCCACAGTGGGCACACCCTGCTCCCGACACAGGGCCCGTAACTCCTGTATGCGGTTGTGGTGTGTGTTCTTCTTGAAGTATGCCTTGGTGGGTCGCCGTCGCCCGGAGGTCAGGGCCAGCTTCACCGGGTGGATCCCGTATATGAACTCCATATCAGGGCCAATGTGGGTATTGGAGCTGAAATGTGGTTATGACTGGAGAATTGGGGCTTATGGGCATGCACCATCATACAAATTTTGTCACTGAAATTTAGTTGCTGTAGCGAATTTGACCAGTTGTTGAAAACTAGAAATTGACGCTTGTCCACAAGCACATGTGTATGCCCCGCTCCACCTACACACATTCAACAACAAAATAAACGAAGAAAACTAATATGTTACTACAAGGTGAGAGTTGTAAATCTTGCACACGACGCACCTTTGGGTTGTGGCCTATGCATGTGTGAAGTTTCATGAAACCATTCCAAAGGATATTCGAGTTATATCCCAGAGTGTCTGCGGCGGACAAGATACAATTAGCAAAAATATTCTTTTTTTCAATACAATAATATTCGCACAGTGACCAGTCATTAACTTCTCAGAGGAACCTTAAACAATGTCTTGAATTGTCTATATTGTCTATATTATTAATGAAATGTTCTCAAAAAGTACAGTACTTACTTGATTAGTTTTTATTCAGGGCCCAGTTGCTCAAAACCACTGTCAGCTTAACGGACTGTTAAATCCCTTAACAGTTGCTCAAAACCTCTATCAGCTTAACAGACTGTTAAATCCTTAACACTGTTAAGGATTTAAGCCAACAGATGTTTTGAGCAACTGTGCCCAGCTTAGCAATGGCATAACTTACCTGGGCTTATTTTCCAGAACTGAATCTCCTTCAAATCCAAGATTATACAGTTGCCTGTTTATTTTCTGGGGTGCTTCTCTGTCTCTCTGTCTGCCTGTAGGTTTGGGCTCGGGCCTGGGCCGCACAGGTGACAGATGGTCAGTCTCTGTCTGGCTAGCGTGCTTCTGTGGCGGCCGTTTGTAGTGGCCGGCCGTCCGGCTACTGGTGTGGACAGCCAGGGCCAGTTGTCTCACCGCATCCTGGTACTCGATCAGCGTGGTGAGCTTGCGGAACACAGTGGCCAGCATCACCGACAGCATACAGCAGGCTTAATACTCAACTGTAGATTCCCTGAAACATAAATCCACACAATTTGTTTGATACTATTTGATGGTTTTGCGAAAATGGTACAAACAAGAGTTGTCAGAAGACAACGAAGCTCGCCTGTTGGCAGCCTTCACTCAAACTTGGCACAGTTGCATAAAAAACATGAATATTATATATAATTGACCTTGGGTTAAGGGGCATGCGGTGGACCTTGACATTGGGGTCAGAGGTGCAAGGTCGTGGGTTTGCTATAGCATAATATAGCATATTAAGATGAATGCATGCATGAAATATCAATGCGCTCCCTGAAAACAGAAGTAAAACAAAATTTAACCCAACGTTAAGTTTATGAACGCACTAAGTTGGTGATTTTCTACAGCATGATAGCTATTCACATGAGGAATGCATGTATGAATGTGCTAAGTTTGTGACGTTGGGGAAAAGGGGGGGGGGGGGTGGGTCCGGGGGGGGGGGGGGGGGTGGGTCATGTATTTGCCGTAGCACAATAGAGGATCATCAGATGAATGCATGTATGAAATATCAAAGCGTTCCCTGTAAAGAAACAGAAGTTATACAACATTTACCACAACGTTAAGTTTATGAACATGCTAAGTTTGTGACCTTGACCTTGGAGCAAGGGTTGGGTGGTGGGTTGTGGATTTGCTACATCATGATAGAGGGTCATCTGAGGAATGCATGTATGAAATAACAAGGTGTTCCAGGAAAGGAACAGAAGTTATAAGACATTTACCCAACGTTAAGTTTGTGGACGACGCCGACGCCGACGACGCCGGGGGTATGCCATAAGCTCTTATGCACTTCGTGCAGGCGAGCTAAAAATGACTGAATAGTATATAACACCATGATAAAACTAGATTGGTCAGTAAGCGATGCTTACGGAATACCCCCCGCGTGGGCCCAGGTAACCCTAAAATATGTAAAAATGTCCAAGTGTGTGGGCTTGTGATCTTGACTCTGGGATTAGCGCGAGCGGCATGAACGTGAATTTGTCACAGGGTGGTAGAGGTCCATTGGAGCAATGAGTGTGTGAAATGTGAAGCAGATCCGAGCAAGGAAATAGAAGTTATAACGGATTTCTCTGATGTTAAGTCTTGTAAAGAGACTACTGTATAACCTCGAATTAACGCCCCACCCCGGAGGCGTTACATTTTACAAAAGGGGGGGGGGGCGTTTATTAGCCAGTAAAAAAATTCAAAAAAACAAACACAAATAATGATTTAAGGATTATTTGTGTTTGAAATTGGCGGTCATTGGTAATTTTTTTTTCTTTTTTATTTAGTTTGTGGGGGGGGGGGGGGGGGGTGCGTTTATTAGGGAGGGGGGCGTTAATTCCGAGGTTATACGGTATGTATGTGACGTTGACCTCGAGATCAGCGGGGATTTGTCACAGCATAGGAAATATTAAGAATTTTCAATGAAAGAAATAGAAGTTATAACATATTTCTCTGATGTTAAGTTTTGTAAAGAGACTAAGTATGTGACCTTGACCTTGGGATCAGCGGGGGTTGGACAGTCGTATATTTGTCACAGCATGATAGTACAACCTTAGAGGAATGCACAAGTGAAATAATAAGAATTTTCAATGAAGGAAATAGAAGTTAAACTTATTTCTCTGATGTTAAGTTTTGTAAAGAGACTAAGTATGTGACCTTGACCTTGGGATCAGCGGGGGTTGGACAGTCGTAGATTTGTCACAGCATGATAGTACAACCTTAGAGGAATGCACAAGTGAAATAATAAGAATTTTCAATGAAGGAAATAGAAGTTAAACTTATTTTTGTAAAGAGACTAAGTATTTGACCTTGACATTGGGATCAGCGGGGGTTGGACGGTCATGGATTTGGCACAGCATGGTATTAGAGCCTTACAGGAATGCATGTGTGAAATATTAAGAATTTTAGATGAAGGAAATAGAAGTTAGAACAATATTTCTCTAATGTTAAGTTTTGTAAAGAGACCAAGTATTTGACCTTGACCTTGGGATCAGCGGGGGTTGGACGGTCGCGGATTTGGCACAGCATGGTAGTAGAGCCTTACAGGAATGCATGTGTGAAATATTAAGCATTTTAGATGAAGGAAAAAGAAGTTAGAACAATATTTCTCTGATGTTAAGTTTTGTAAAGAGACTAAGTATTTGACCTTGACCTTGGTATCAGCGGGGGTTGGATGGTCGTGGATTTGGCACAGCATGGTAGTAGAGCATTACAGGAATGCATGTGTGAAATATTAAGCATTTTAGATGAAGGAAATAGAAGTTATAACAATATTTCTCTGATGTTAAGTTTACGGACGCACGGACGCACGGACAACCTGACTCCAGTATACCCCCCCACAACTCGTTGCGGGGGGTATAATAACGGATGAAAAACATGTAAGTCTATGGTATTTTCACTCTAGTGTACACAGGTGGAAGACTCGGACCTAAGACACCAAAAAAAAAGCCTATTAAAACAAGAATTCCGCGGAATCAAATGTCTCGCCTTGTCCCGCCGCCTTGACCTCGAGCCTGGGCCAGAAAGCAATTTTCACTGGCCCGAACATATTACACAACTAGAAATGGACGCTTGTCGACAAGCGCATGTGTATCCCCCTCCCTAGATACACAAGTAGTTTGAAAAAAGGGTGATCGAGTTATGCTCCGGAGACAAAATCGGTGACGGACAAAGGGAGATAACTAAACAATTAGTGATGCAAGAGTTGTCATTCTTGCGCGACACACCTTTAGGGTCTATGCATGTGTGAAGCTACTGGAGTGCAGAATTATTTGTTAATAGTCCTATATTTATGTACATATATCTGCACAGGTGCACATAATGCCACAATATTTTCAACACAGTTGACGGAAATGTAATATAGAATGTAAATAAAAAAAATAATGCTCGCTAATGGAGCCGAGAATTTTTTTTAATAGTCATATATTTATCTACATATATCTGCACAGGTCCACATACTGCCACAATATTGTCAACACAGTTTAGGTAAATGTAATAATTTAGCTGTATAAATTACCTGTAATAAGTTAGTGGTCAGTTAAAAAATTTAAAAAGAAGGTAAAAAAAAATTTCAACAGTTTACGAAAATGTAATATACAATTTTTTTTTTTTAAATAATGCTCGCTACTGGAGCCCAGAATTTTTGTTAATAGTCCTATATTTATCTACTGTAATAAGTTAGTGGTCAGTTACAAAATTGAAAAAGAATGTAAAAATAAAAATGGAAAAAAAAATTAAATTAAAAAAAAGAAAAAGAATAATGCTCCCTACTGGAGCCCAGAATGTTTTTTAATAGTCCTATATTTATCTACATATCATATATACACAGGTCCACATATTCCCACAATATTTTCAACACAGTTTACGGAAATGTAATATAATCATTTACCTGTATAAATTACCTGTAAGTTGTCAGTGGTCAGTTGCACATGCTAGCACATGCACAGGTGAATAGTCTGTATAGCACTTACCACCTTATGCTACTAGACAAAAATTGAAAAATAATTTAAAAAAAAATGAAAAAAAAAAAAAAATGAAAAAAAAAAAATGGAAAAAAAAAGTTTAAAAATAATAATGCTTGCTACTGGAGCACAGAATTTTTTTTTCATAGACCTATATTTATCTACATATATCTGCACAGGTCCACATAATGCCACAACATTTTCAACACAGTTTACGGAAATGTAATATAATCATTTACCTGTATAAATTACCTGTAAGTGGTCAGTGGTCAGTTGCACATGCTAGCACATGCACAGGTGAATAGTCTGTATAAAGCACTTACGACCTTATGCTACTAGACAAAAATTGAAAAATAATTTGCCAAAAAAAATGAAAAAAAAAAAAAATGAAAAAAAAAATAGAAAAAAAAAAGAAAAACAAAATGAAAAAAAAATGAAAAAAAAAAAAGAAAAAAAAAAGAAAAAAAAAATGAAAAATAAAAATAATAATGCTTGCTATTGGAGACCAGATTTTTTTTTAATAGTCCTATATTTATCTACAAAAATCTGCACAGGTCCACATAATGCCACAATATTTTCAACACAGTACCCAATGTAGTGATTTACCTGTATAAATTACCTGGTCAGCAGTGGTCAAGCACTGGACATCTGCACATGCTAGCCCATGCTAGCACATGGTTCTCCAGTTTCTATTGTTCTCTCTACAGGTAAGGTGTACAGAGCACACGAGAAAAGGTGTACAGAGCAGACGAGAAAACAGGTCTTCATGCATTATTGTCCAGTTTGTAGAGTGCGCAAAACAAAAAAGTGAGATAACTCAAAAAATTAGCTACGCAAGAGTTGTCATTCTTGTGCGCGACACACCTCCGGGTCGTGGTCTATGCATGTGTGAAGTTTCATGAAAATATTCCAAAGGGTGGTCGAGTTATGCTCCGGACAGGAAATCAGTGAGCGAAAACAAAAAAAGGGAGATAACTCAAAAATTAGCTATGCAAGAGTTGTCATTCTTGTGCACGACACACCTTCGGTTCGTGGTCTAATTGAATGTGTTAAGTTTCATAAAAATATTCCAAAGGGTGGTCGAGTTATGGTCAATCAGTGCGCAAAACAAAAAAGGGAGATAACTTAAAAAATTAGCTATGCAAGAGTTGTCATTCTTGTGCGCGACACACCTTCGGGTCGTGGTCTATGCATGTGTAAAGTTTCATGAAAATATTCCAAAGGGTGGTGGAGTTATGCTCCGGACACGAAATCAGTGCGAGAAACAAAAAAGGGAGATAACTAAAAAATTAGCTATGCAAGAGTTGTCATTCTTGTGCGCGACACACCTTCGGGTCGTGGTCTATGCATGTGTGAAGTTTCATGAAAATATTCCAAAGGGTGTTCGAGTTATGCTCCGGACAAGAAGTGTCTGCGGCGGACGCGGACGCGGCGCGCTGTCAAATCCATAGTATCCCCCGACGGAGTCCGGGGGATACAATTATTGACTAGCGAGCCATAGAATATCAGATTATATTCTATGGCTCACTAGTCAATAATTGTTTTAGTATATGATAATAGTCGGTATATAGCACTTACGACCTTATGCTACTAGACAAAAATGGAAAAAGAATTTGAAACAAGAGGGCCATGATGGCCCTAATTCGCTCACCTGACTCCATGAACACCAGAAGAGAATGTGACATAGAGTTCATGTGTTTTAAACAAATTATGCTATTTTTAGATGGTGGTCATCTTGGATTAAGCGATGACTGTCATTTTACCAAATCTGAAAATGCTTCACCCAAGGATCTTAACTTCCTATGAAGTTTGGCCAGCATCGGCCATGTGGTTCCTGAGAAAAAGACGTTCAAAATCTTGAATAAATGGACCTTTTGGTGGCCATCATGGATGACATAATCATCCGATTCCGACAAATATTGCACCAGAGCAATCGCCTCATCGATACCTTCAATTTGATATATGGCATGAGCATATTCAGTCAAAAATAAAAATTGAATCCCACGGGCCATGCCCATTTTTGACCCCGGGGTCACCATTTTCACAACTTTGAAAGAGCCTTGTAAATCGATCATTCCTACCAATTTTAGTCGAAATCCGGCGGCCATCTTGGATTAGCGATGACCTCCATTTTAACAAATCTGAAAAGGCTTCACCCATGGACCATAACTTTTAAGTTTCGCTACCATGGGCCAAGCGGTTCATGTGAATAAGAATTTTGAAATCTGTAATAAAAGAACGACCTTTTGACCTTTCGGCGGCCATCTTGGATGACATAACAATCCGAATTCGACAAAAAAATTCACCAGAGTGATCGCCTCATTGATACCTTCAATTTGATATATGACATGACCATATTCAGTCAAAAATAAAATTTGACCCCAATTTGACCCCACGGGCCACACCCATTTTTGACCCCGGGGTCACCATTTTAACAACTTTGAAAGAGCAATGTACATCGATCATTCCTACCAAGTTTTGTCGAAATCCGGTTGGCGGTTCTTGAGAAGAAGATTTTTTAAGAATTTGTGCTATTTTTAGACAGCGGCCATCTTGGATTACATAATGACGTCATTTTAACAATTTTGTAATCCCCCTACCTAAGGACCATGACCATGAAGTTTGGTGACTATAGACCCCATGGTTATCGAGGAGAAGACGTTTGAAAATGTTCACGGACGACGACGAATGACGACGGACACATTGCGGTAACAATAGCTCACATGAGCTTCGCTCAGGTGAGCTAAAAAAAACAAGAAAAGAGGCCACTTTTTGTAGACTAGATGGCCGTGGCCTGCATGTCGCGCCTTGGGGCGAGGCATGGACACTAAAAATAGAGATATAGTGGATGGAAAATCTTTAACCGGACACACGGACGGACAGACGTATGCCAAAATGCCGACTATATCGCGCTTTCCGCAAGCGGGCGCGACAATGATGATAAACACCCATGTGAAGTATCAAGGTAATGGGTGAAGCAGTTGCAGAGATATAGTACACAAAAAAATCAAAGTAATTTGACCTTGACATTGGGCACAGGGGCCGCACGGTTGGGGGGTAGAATGAAAATATGGATGATGATAAACAACCATGTAAAGTTTCAAGGTAATGGGCGAAGCAGTTGCAGAGATATAGTATAACGAAAAACTTTAACGAAAAAACTTTAACCAGACGTACGTTAAAAAGTTAACGTTGAAAATCAAAATCAATTACATAGAAATAATAGGTGAAGGTAAAAAAAATTGTCACATGTTGGATAGTTGTATGTGGTGGGCAGCCCTTGGATATGAAGCTGTGAAAGTTTGGTGGTCCTAGGTGGTACAGTACCAAAGAAATGGACTTAAACACGAAAACTTAACATTGTAAATGCGAAAAGTTAACATTGACTGCGCGGAAAAAATGGGTCAAGTTCAAAAAGGTAACATGTTGGATAGTGATATGACATATCACTATCCAACATGTTACCTTTTATGTGGTGGGCACCCCTTGGTTATGAAGCTGTGAAAGTTTGTTGGTCCTATGTGTTACAGTAACAAAGAAATGGACTGAAACACGAAAACTTAACATTGATTGTGGACGCCACCCGCCCGCCTGACTTTTGCCAATTTTTTTCTCCAAAATAAACCTGGCTAAAAATGGAAAAAAAGTTTTAAAAAAAAAAGTTTAAAATGATTTTTTTTCTCCAAAAAAACCTGGCTAAAAATGGAAAAAAAGTTTAAAAAAAAAAAGTTTAAAAATTCACAAAAACATAATGCTCGCTACTGGAGCCCAGAATTTTTATAATATTCCTATATGTATCTACATATCATATCTGCACAGGTCCACATATTGCCACAATATTGTCAACACAGTTTACGGAAATGTAATACCCAGGTATAATAATTTACCTGTATAAATTACCTGTAATAATTTAGCTGGACATTTAGTGGTCAAGCTGGAAATTTGCACATGCTTGCACATGCAGAAGTGTTCAACTGGAGAAGGCTATTGTTCTCTCTACAGGTAAGGTGTACAGAGCGCACGAGAAAATGGGTCTTCATGCATTAATGTTCAGTTTGTAGCATAGAAAGAAATAGAGTTTAACCTTGACCCTGGAGCCCGGATTTTTTTTAATTGTCCTCTATTCATCTACATATCATAGTAAAGGTATGTATAAAGTTTGATGACTGTAGCTGATAACGTGTTGAAGTAATGACCGTAACACGAAAACTTAACATTGAATGATGACGACAACGACGACGCCGACTCTGGAAAAGCAAAACCTATGTCTCGCTTTCCGCTTACCCCACCAACTTGGTCTCGTACAGTACCATATGCATATGTTACTGTACGAGACCAAGTGGGTGGGGTAATGGGATTTTTTTAATAGGCATTTTTGTTGGTGTCATAGGTCCGAGTCTTCCACCTGTGCTAGTGTATGGCCACTATGTGGTGCGTTTGCAGTATGACCCCAGAGCTCCAGATAAGGAATTAGTAATTGAGTATTGTCACTCCATCATTTCTGAAGCAATCATTATTGGGTATTTCAACATTTTAATTGGGTAAAACAAAATCACACTACTGTTTACACATCAACAGACAGCAATTATTGAATAGCTTGCTTCGAAATGAAAACATGTCTTGGCATTTCATTAGAATTGTCTCCTTGGAGACAATTCTAATGAAATACCAAGATGTATTTTCATGGAAAATAAGAAAATATGCATATTTGTGGTCTGTTTATTGTTTTCTGCAGCATGATAAAGGTACCACAAACTCTTTATTGCTTTTTGATACTCGCTACTTCTGATTTGAATTGGGTTTATGGCAATTTTAATTGGGTATTTAAGCAAATACACAGCTTATCTGGACCCACCAGGCTACATTGGCTCTTCACCCGTACAGCACTATCGGCAATGAATGGTGCTGGCCGGGCCCTTAGTTCAACTCGTCCTGGATTGTTAGAGCCCGGATATGATACATGCACTTGTTTGTGGACTACAAGTGGAATTATGACATTTACAGTCAGATAGTAAATTGTTAAACAGAATTATTCACGGACTTCATGGAACAGAATTACGAAGACTATATAATCCTGAACGATTTACGAAGGGAAATAAGTACAATGTATCACATCTATATTGTTTGAATTCAATTGGATTTAGGTTATTGAGCCAAAGTTTTTCCCGATGTATTTATGTACAATTAGGTTATTTACAACATGTACACGTATTACTGGTACACAATACAGAATCCACACACATACCATTAATACATATCATACATCCATATCACAGATATAATCGAGTCTGTAAATACTTCACTATTGTCACAAGTAATGCTCACTGAACTTGATATTCCAAATGGTAACGTTATATCACAAAATAATGTCATTTAATCACGCACAAATCACAGTTGCTTTGAATGTTTGATAATACTGTAGTCTGGAGTAAATGTCCTATATACATGTACTTCCAAAACTGAAGTATGTACTTCAAAGACCCCAGCTATCACCACTATTTAGTTCACTGCTTTCTATCTATTTCACTGCTGAAGTTTGTATAATGCTGTTTTTCGCGAGTCACGTCAGGAAACCTCAATAAACATACAGTCAACTGTAGATAGGCGATGCATCTGCATCGTAGACTGCTATCTCTAATATCCGCCACCTTCCACACCCTTCTACCGACTACATCTAAGGGTCCCGCTCTAACTACCCAAGTCTAACCATTTAGTATGGTAGCTCTTCAACCTCTCCCCCAAACTGCTCAAAAGTCTCCCCTCTCTTTGGTTTACTTTCTTTTACTTTCTTCCGTAATGCGTCTCCCCTCTCTTTGGTTTACTTTCTTTTACCTTCTTCCGTAATGCTTCCTCGGTCACCTCAAACCTTTAAAGTAGCGATACTGTTAAACTGTCATAACTTAGAGACTGTTCTGAGGGAAGCCTGGCGTACACCTCAAGTGCCTTACCTTTTACTAATGAACTCAGTTGTAGTCCCCATATAATTCTCTGTTCCACTTCTCCAACTTTTCCATAGACAACTGCAATTCTATATTTGCTTTTTTCTAATTTCTGCTGTTCTAGCTAATTTTTCTAACTCTAGTTTATCTATGGCTGATTGCATATATGTGCCTCTCGGTCAGCCTTATCCTGTTCTAGCTTACTTAATCTCTAGTGCTAGTTTAACAACCCTCTCAGCTTCTACTGCAGCTAATCGTACCCTCTCATCTGCTTCTAACCGTAACTTTTCCTCGTCTAACTTAGCTACTTTCTCCTCCTTCTCTGCCTGTAACTGAGCTAACTTTAAGCTTCCTCTACTTCCCCCGCCTCTTGCTCTGCTTCTACCATCTCCTATCTAATCTGCCTCCCTCTAGCGTGTTCCTCTTTAATAAATGTCAGTACGGAGTATACCTCCTCCCATACCTAATCTTGTACCCACTACGGATAACTCCTGGATAGACGACATGTTCGCCGGCAACTATTTCTATGCTGGAATAGATGTCACTTTCAAAAATTGATCACACACTATGGTCACGGTGTGAAGAAAAAGCTGTGGTATGCTGTTTCACCGTGATGCGTGATCAGTGACACTGGATATAGTAAATACATGGCTAGTGCCGTTGAATATAAAATATATTGTGGCGAGCTTAGAGAGCCCCTATAAAGTTGTCGGTGCGAAACCGAATATATTTTATATTCAACGGCACTAATCATGTATTTAATTTAAACCGCATACATGTATTTAACTTAATTGTTTGAACATGCATGACGTCATGATTTGACGTCATTCCCTGTCCATACGTCACCAATCTAGCGACGTCATTCAAATCAAAATGGCGGCATCCATGCTAGGTTAATTTGGTATTGTATCGGATTAAATCTCCGCTATATTTACGATGAGCTTCAATATTGGCTGGCTTTAGACTCCACAGTTGTCATAATTTGCATTACAATAATAATGGACATGTCCGTCGTTTGTTACGCCGCATATACTGCAAAAATGCCAAAATTCAGCTAAATCGACAACGATTTAGATTTTAAAATCCGCCACCATCTTGAATTGCTGTTGAGACTGACCAATCAGAGGCTGCGATTAGGGGTCAAAGGTTAAAAAAATAAAGGCAAAAACGGCACTTCATGTATATTATGCTACTTCAGGTATATTAGGTTACTTCAAATATAAACAGCATTTATTCAATACACTTTATTACGTTACATGGAGCAAAGGTTGTGGTATAAATCAGTATCTAACCTTGAACTATCCCACTTCTGACATCAATGTTGGAACCCGGATATGATACATGCACTCGGCGTTTGTGGACTACAAGCGGAATTGTGACATTTACAGTCAGATAGTAAATTGTTAAACGGGAGTGATTGGGCCAGAGTGCTATATCTACTTGAACGAGACTTACAGTTACTAAGCCCAAGAACAACAGAACGTTCCGGTGGTAAGTGACTGTATTAGTCAGGCATATCAATGTGGTCCATGGCTAGGTGGTCAAGGCTACAATAGTATCTAGTCTAAAATCTGTCTAGTTTTTTTTATCGGAAGATTTATACCCTTGCGTGTCCGAAGTTCGTGAACATAACTGAACTGAATGTGTAAACAGCTAAGCAATCAACAATTATTCAGTTTCAAACATGTTCACTGTTTCTGTTATTATCAAATCTCTTTTTTTTTGGCTTATATTTAACGGCGGCACTGGCTCTAGGACCTTGCATGCCGTCTCCCAAGAATGGGAGAAAGAACGGAGGTAGAGATTTTTGAGAGAAGCCGGTAATTCGTATTTACAGAGCAACTACGAATTATCGGTACCCATTTACAGCTGGGTGAACTGGAGCAGTGTGGATAAAGTGTCTTGCTCAAGGACACAACGCACGCCGCTAGTCAGGCTCGAACCCACGACCCTTGGATCAGTAGTCCGACACACTAACCATTACGCCACGGCGCTCCACTATCAAATCTCTAAAGAATATTTACAATTACAAAAGATCGCCGATGCAACACTCCATCAAAGAGAGAATCAGGAGACGACGGGATATTGATTTGTATTGGTCCACTAACCAAGGAATCTTTCATTTACTGGCATTTCGAGTTTTACTGCTGATCACGTGACTCATTCATCCGTGAGCGGTTTCCAAGCAAGGGAAGTAAATCAAGTCTGGCCTGAGTCAAAGTGTGTCAATGCTCGCGCATGTATAAAACTATAATTGAATACAAACTTTTCAAGTAGAAATACATCCATATTATTAATTGTAAACATAACTAACCATCATAAGAACACAAATTAGGAACAAGTTTCATCCATATAACACAGTGTCCTCTTGAAATGTGTTAATAGCCGGCAGGGTATTTTAACTAGTTTCATAAAAAATTAGAGAACTCGCAAGTTATTGATAGTTCCAAGTGAAATACCGCCTGCACGAAATATCACATGATCTCTAAGTCGCACGACAGTTGGTCAAAATGGCGAAATGATACATATTTAAATATTTCAGGCACAAAACATGACAATGAAGATTGTCATAATACGGGAGCATTGACACTGCGCGAGCATTGGCAATTCCAACAGAGGACACGATATTGGACTACGCCGAACAGAACAAATTGAAACGGTATCTGGTCAATTTTAGTCAATTCGCTCTCATTACGTTTTTCAAATTGGTCAATTTGTTTTCATTTTTATATCCATTGTTGTTTTTTTTGTAATAAATAAATCTTTTAAATTAAAAAAAATCAACATTAATGAATAGTTATAATAATAATCCATAAATACAATCTATGTAGGCTAATTTTAGGCTAATTGGAGTCTAGTTACACTAGGTAGAAGTTTAGTTCTGAGTATAAAACTCTAATTACATTTCATTACACTGCATTACATAAGAGTTATGATGGAGCAGTCTTTCCAAATGTGCGTTTGAAGCGTTCTCTGTTTACTTTCTACTTCGTGGAGAGTGACTAAAGAACTTTGCTAATACACACTTTATTAGGTAAGTTTATGGTAATATTTTGGTGTCATATTGTAGAATTGTTTCTCATTAACAATATAGCGAAGTATGAACGTCAACACCCTGCATGTTTTTTCTATATTGTAGTGCACGAAATGTAAATGCTATTACGCAAATTTTTGCCTATAAAGCGGAAAACGTGCAGCTAGGTAGATGTTATGTAATTTATGGGTCACATGTGTTTTTCACACCTTTGTAAATACAAACAAGTATATGCAGTTTGACACCATCGCATCATAGGCCAACCCAGCATAGGCCTGTATAGAATTTACCGGTATTGTTGAGTGTAGATCCTGGTCAGATTAAATTGTGAAACAGAATGCGGTGTAATTCCCCGTAATAATAACAAGAGCTGTAGGAGAACAGCATAGCTCGATTACGAGGGTTGTCGATGTACACATAGCTTGACAAAGAAGGTGGCTGCGGCCTGCATAAAAACCTTAACCAAGGTTGACTAAAAACATTAATCAAGGGCAATTAAGTAAGTAATTCAAGGTTAAATGTAGGTCAATGTCAGATATAGGTCAGGGGTTATTGATGTACATCACTAGGAGATAAAGTTTTCCAAGTATGGTTGCTGTAGGCCCAGGAGTATTCCATATACAAGCTTGAGTAAAAACCGTAACCAAGGGGAGATAACTAAGTAATCCAAGGATAAAAGTAGGTCAAGGTCAAATATAGGTCAGGGATTATTGATGTACATCACTAGGAGATGAAGTTGTCCAAGTGGAATTGGTGTAGGCCCAGAAGTATTCCATATACAAGCTTGACTATAAACATTAAGCAAGTAATTCAAGGTTAAATGTAGGTGAAGGTAAAATAAAGGTCATGGGTTATTGATGTACATCCCTATGAGAAAAAGTTATCCAAGTATGGTGTCTGTATGCACAATAGTATTCCATCTACAAGCTTGACTAAAAACCTTAACCAAGGTTGAGTAAAAACCTTAACCAAGGGGAATTAAGTAATAAGTAAGGTTTAAGGTTAAATGTAGGTCAAGGTCAAATATAGGTCAGGGGTTGTTGATGTACATCACTAGGAGATGAAGTTGTCCAAGTATGGTTGGTGTAGGGCCATGAGTATTCCATCTACAAGCTTGACTAAAACCTTAACCAAGAGAATTAAGTAAGTAATTCAAGAGGAAATGTAGGTCAAGGTCAAATATAGATCAGGGGGTTATTGATGTACATCACTATGAGAAAAGGTTGTCCAAGTATGGTGTCTGTATGCACAATAGTATTCCATGTACAAGCTTGAGTAAAAAGCTTAACCAAGGTCGAGTAAAAACCTTAACCAAGGGGAATTAAGTAAGTAATTCAAGGTTAAATGTAGGTCAAGGTCAAATATAGGTCAGGGGTTGTTGATGTACATCACTAGGAGATGAAGTTGTCCAAGTGTGGTTGGTGTAGGGCCAGGAGTATTCCATCTACAAGCTTGACTAAAAACGTTAACCAAGGGGAATTAAGTAAGTAATTCAAGAGGAAATGTAGGTCAAGGTCAAATATAGATCAGGGGTTGTTGATGTACATCACTAGGAGATGAAGTTGTCCAAGTATGGTGGGTGTAGGGCCAGTAGTATTCCATATAGAAGGTTGACTAAAAACCTTAACCAAAAGGAATTAAGTAAGTAATTGAAGAGGAAATGTAGGTCAAGTCAAATATAGATCAGGGGTTATTGATGTACATACCTATGAGAAAAGGTTGCCGAAGTATGGTGTCTGGATGCACAATAGTATTCAATGTACAAGCTTGAAAAAAAACCTTAACCAAGGTTGACTAAAAACCTTAACCAAGGGGAATTAAGTAAGTAATTCACAAGGAAATGTAGGTCAAGGTCAAATATAGATGAGGGGTTATTGATGTGCATCACTAGGAGATGAAGTTGTCCAAGTATGGTGGGTGTAGGGCCAGTAGTATTGCATATACAAGCTTGACTAAAAACCTTAACCAAGGTTGACTAAAAACCTTAACCAAGGGGAATTAACCAAGTAATTCAAGAGGAAATGTAGGTCAAGGTCAAATATAGATCAGGAGATGAAGTTGTCCAAGTATGGTGGGTGTAGGGCCAGTATTATTCCATATACAAACTTGACTAAAAACCTTAACCAAGGCGTGACGGTGACACCGACGCCGGGGTGACAACATAAGCTCTACTTATTCTTCGAATAGTCGAGCTAAAAAATGCACTGATTGTATTTTTGTTTACCATTGTGAGACATTTAGACAAGTATCAGGTAGACTACGCCTTACAGACGATGTCACGCCAAGGCGAGATTAAAACAACAGGAAATATTAATCAGCCATATCATCATGATCATTGGCTGTCAGACGCCCCGGGGTGTTTGTTATCAAATTATATTCAATAACAAACAATTGGAAAAAAGAAAGTTAGTTAGACACACACAGTTCAAACTTGAACAGGATAGAACCAGATAAGATGCCATCAAGTAATGGAATATATACTGTCTGTGTCTACTCTGTTTTCTGTTTATTTGACCACAGGCGATTGAACTCCCCATCCACATACCCCCTGTTTGTGACTAAAAAGAAAATAAATAAAAAAATATATAGCCCCCAATTCTCGTGGATTCGTGCCTTCTCATTGAATCGTGCCCCTAGAAAACAAGTGAATAAGCATATTCTAAGAATAGTGTTAATTGAAAATGATCTTAAAAAGGTATTTCAAGTTGTTCGCCACGGTTTTTATAAGTTACAGTTACATACAATTGTGATTTACCACCTATTTTGTGATTTTTCTACATATACTCCCTTAATCTGAAGAGGGTCTGTTCGCAAATGATGCATAAAATGTGATATATGTTGATTTCTAGATGAATCTGGTCTTCACCATATTTACATTTGATGCATCTAGGCAGCAACACTTCTTCATTGTACGAGTGATCAAGGAATGTCATTCAAATGTGCAGAAAGTTGTAGGGCACGAACCTGATGAGAAGTTTCAAGATCAATTAGGTGACTTGGGTGGGTTAATTCTAGGGACTCGAAGACTTGCATAAACAACAATTTTGGTGAATTCCTTATGTGCACTCATAGTAAAGTTACGGTAAGTGTTTGAACTTTATATTGATGTATACATTTTCAGGAATTAATCAGAATATAACACACAATATGAATTTATGTGCTTAGGGGCACGGATCCATGAGAATAGGGACTATAATAGTATACTATAAGGGGGCGAGGGCGGGGGCTCTGCTCTGGATGTGGAGAGGGGGACTTCAATCGCCCGTGATTTGATAAATAGATAGAAGAACAAAACATTTTACTAAAACATTTGTTCTGTTTCAGTGATTCAGTGACCAAAAATGAGAGCGAATCGATTTGAGAGCGAATCGTTTTGAGAACAAATTGACCATGACACATTGAAACCGCAGAAACAAGACGGGAAATGAAGTATATACAGTACAATACTAATAAATTTAGAAATAAATTGGGGGCATTTTATAGCCATATCAGGCGCGGATATCGGACCACCCCCCCCCCCCCTGCTCCCGGCAGACAAAAAAAAAGACGAAAATCTACAATACTCGAATAGTTGGACGACTTTGTTCGTGGCCTAGGTGTCAGGAAATCGCATCTGCGGCGATCTGGCATCTAAAAGTTTCCTGGGGGAGGACCCCCAGACCCCACTACTTTACAATTTCGCGCTTGCGGCCGACTTGTAATTACAGACCCCCCCCCCCCCACCCCCCCCCCCCTGCAATTATGTATGTATCCGTGCCTGCATATACAGCTATGAAACGGTGAAAAACAGGTAATATTTTTGCGGTTTGTTGTTGTTGTTGTTGCTACCGTGCCTTGTCTGAAATAATTCCGCGCTTACATTTCATGACACTACACAACAGGCAACACATAGTCATAGATGTAGATGTAAATGTTCAGAAATCATAGTTATAGTGGTATTCATTTGCTAGCAGCAATGTCGTTATTTACTAACGTTCATACCATGTATGTTAAACCGTACATCATGTACATAGAGACTACCAGGTTCGTGTAAACACATATATAGGATTACTCAGTAGTCAGTACCCCTTCCTCCATGTCCTAGCCGGAAGAGATAACTTTCATATCAAATATGTTATATCCATATATCACATCACTCTTATGAAGCAATTATCATTCAAGTTGAAGTCAATTGTATCTATCTATCTATGACCTACCCAGCAAACACACAACGTAACCCCAACGTTACGCGAATGTCGTAATCAGGTTGCGTGTTCAACAACGTTTTTAGGTAGTTGAGGTAACGTTTTAATATTACGTTACCGTAAAAACGTTGCTACAACCAGCTTTATGAAAGTGCCAATTACGTCCAATTTACGTTGTTAGTTTAACATTTGGTGACAACATCTTATCAACGTTGTCGCAAAAACGTTTCCACAATAACGTTGCTGCAACCAATTATTTGGAAGCTCTAATTACGTAACATTTATGTTGTCATATGACGTTGCATGCAACTACGTAATTACAACGTTATCTCCGAAACGTTGCCGCAATAACGTTGCTGCAACCAATTCTATGAAAACTCTCATTACATACTATTCACGTTGTCATATTACGTTGGATGAAAACATCAAATCAACGCTGTCGCCAAAACGTTTCCACAATAACGTTGCTACAACAATTTCTTTGGAAGCACTTATTACGTAATATTTATGTTGTCATATGACGTTGCATGTGACTACGTAATTACAATGTTATTACCGAAATGTTTCCACAATAACGTAGCTGCAACCAATTCTAGGAAAGCTCTCATTACGTACTATTCACGTTGGCACATTACGTTGGGTGAAAACATCATCTCAACATTGTCGCAAACACGTTTTCACAATAACGTTGCTGCAACCAATTCTTTGAAAGTTCTTAATACGTAATATGTATGTTGTCATATGACGTTGCATGTGACTACGTAATTACAACGTTATTAACGAAACGTTGACGAAATAATGTTGCTGCAACCAATTATCAGAAAACTCTCATTACGTACTATTCACGTTGTCATATTACGTTGGGTGAAAACATCTGATCAACGTTGTCGCAGAAACGTTTCCACAATAACTTTGCTGCAACCAATTCTTTAGAAACTCTTATTACGTAACATTTATGTTGTCATATGACGTTGCAAATGACTACGTAATTACAACGTTATCACCGAAACGTCGCCGCAATAATGTTGCTGCAACCAATTATCAGAAAACTCTCTTCACGTACTATTCACGTTGTCATATTACGTTGGGTGAAAACATCATCTCAACGTCGTCGCATAAACGTTTCCACAAGAACGTTGCTGCAACCAATCCTAGGAAAACTCTCTGCACGTAATATTCACGTTGTCATGTTACGTTGGGTGAAAACATCATCTCAACATTGTCGCAAACACGTTTCCACAATAACGTTGATGCAACCAATTTTTTGGAAGCTCTTAATACGTAATATTTATGTTGTCATATGACGTTGCATGTGACTACGTGATTACAACGTTATTACCGAAACGTTGACGCAATAACGTTGCTGCAACCAATTATCAGAAAAATCTCATTACGTACTATTCACGTTGTCATATTACGTTGGGTGAAAACATCTTATCAACGCTGTCGCAAAAACGTTTCCACAATAACATTGCTGCAACCAATTCTTTGGAAGCTCTTAATACGTATTATTTATGTTGTCATATTACGTTGCATGTGACTACGTGATTACAACGTTATTACCGAAACGTTGACAAAATAATGTTGCTGCAACCAATTATCAGAAAACTCTCATTACGTACTATTTACGTTGTCATATTACGTTGGGTGAAAACATATGATCAACGTTGTCGCAGAAACGTTTCCACAATAACTTTGCTGCAACCAATTCTTTAGAAGCTCTTATTACGTAACATTGATGTTCTCATATGACGTTGCAAGTGACTACGTAATTACAACGTTATCACCGAAACGTTGCCGCAATAATGTTGCTGCAACCAATTCTAGGAAAACTCTCTTCACGTACTATTCACGTCGTCATATTACGTTGGGTGAAAACATCATCTCAACGTCGTCGCATAAACGTTTCCACAAGAACGTTGCTGCAACCAATACTAGGAAAACTCTCTGCACGTAATATTCACGTTGTCATGTTACGTTGGGTGAAAACATCATCTCAACATTGTCGCAAACACGTTTTCACAATAACGTTTGCTGCAACCAATTTTTTGGAAGCTCTTAATACGTAATATTGATGTTGTCATATGACGTTGCATGTGACTACGTGATTACAACGTTATTACCGAAACGTTGACACAATAACGTTGCTGCAACCAATTATCAGAAAAATCTCATTACGTACTATTCACGTTGTCATATTACGTTGGGTGAAAACATCTTATCAACGCTGTCGCAAAAACGTTTCCACAATAACTTTGCTGCAACCAATTATTTGGAAGCTCTTAATACGTAATATTTATGTTGTCATATTACGTTGCATGTGACTACGTGATTACAACGTTATTACCGAAACGTTGACAAAATAATGTTGCTGCAACCAATTATCAGAAAACTCTCATTACGTACTATTCACGTTGTCATATTACGTTGGGTGAAAACATATGATCAACGTTGTCGCAGAAACGTTTCCACAATAACTTTGCTGCAACCAATTCTTTAGAAGCTCTTATTACGTAACATTGATGTTCTCATATGACGTTGCAAGTGACTACGTAATTACAACGTTATCACCGAAACGTTGCCGCAATAATGTTGCTGCAACCAATTATCAGAAAACTCTCATTACGTACTATTCATGTTGTCATATTACGTTGGGTGAAAACATCTGATCAACGTTGTCGCAGAAACGTTTCCACAATAACTTTGCTGCAATCAATTCTTTAGAAGCTCTTATTACGTAAAATTTATTTTGTCATATGACGTTGCAAGTGACTACGTAATTATAACGTTATCACCGTAACGTTGCCACAATAATGTTGCTGCAACCAATTCTAGGAAAACTCTCTTCACTTACTATTCACGTTGTCATATTACGTTGGGTGAAAACATCATCTGAACATTATCGCAAACATGTTTCCACAATAACTTTGCTGCAAACAATTTTTTTACGTAATATTGATGTTCTCATATGACGTTGCAAGTGCCTACGTAATTACAACGTTATCACCGAAACGTTGCCGAAATAATGTTGCTGCAACCAATTCTAGGAAAACTCTCTTCACGTACTATTCACGTTGTCATATTACGTTGGGTGAAGATATCATCTCAACGTCGTCGCATAAACGTTTCCACAAGAACGTTGCTGCAACCAATTCTAGGAAAACTCTCTTCACGTACTATTCACGTTGTCATATTACGTTGGGTGAAAACATCATCTCAACATTGTCGCAAACACGTTTCCACAATAACGTTGCTGCAACCAATGTTTTGCAAGCTCTTAATACGTAATATTGATGTTCTCATATGACGTTGCATGTGACTACGTGATTACAACGTTATTACCGAAACGTTGACGCAATAACGTTGCTGCAACCAATTATCAGAAAAATCTCATTACGTACTATTGACGTTGTCATATTACGTTGGGTGAAAACATCTTACCAACGTTGTCGAAAAAACGTTTCCACAATAACCTTTCTGCAACCAATTCGTTGGAAGCTCTTAATACGTAATATGTATGTTGTCATATGACGTTGCATGTGACTACGTAATTACAACGTTATTAACGAAACGTTGACGAAATAATGTTGCTGCAACCAATTATCAGAAAACTCTCATTACGTACTATTCACGTTGTCATATCACGTTGGGTGAAAACATCTGATCAAAGTTGTCGCAGAAACGTTTCCACAATAACTTTGCTGCAACCAATTCTTTAGAAGCTCTTGTTACGTAACATTTATGTTGTCATATGACGTTGCAAGTGACTACATAATTACAACGGTTATCACCGAAACGTTGCCGCAATAATGTTGCTGCAACCAATTATCAGAAAAATCTCACGTCACGTACTATTCACGTTGTCATAATTATTACGTTGGGTGAAAACATCATCTCAACGTTCGTCGCATAGACGTTTCCACAAGAACGTTGCTGCAACCAATTCTAGGAAAACTCTCTTCACGTACTATTCACGTTGCCAAATACAAAGGTGTGAAAACATCATCTCCACGTTGTCAAAATAATGTTGCTGCAATAACGAAGTGTGATGTGCGCATGAATAGTTATACAATGACTTGCTTTCCCGCGTTTTGACGTAACGTTGTGTGACGTCAAATGTGACGTCATGCAAACTTTTTGAAATCCAAATTACGCAGCTGTTTCTATGAACCAGATATATTTGAGTACATGTTTGGAATGTGCTCTATCACATTAACATTCTAGATTAGTCCAGACCCTTTCCAAATATTCAAATAACTTTACTTTGACTGTAATAAAAAATTAAACATTTTGCATGGTAGCTCGTGGTTTCCAAGAAAACAGGCGCGCAATTACGGGTGTTCTCTTGACGGTGTATTATTTGTCAGGAGTTGCTTACGGGTTTTCTCTTACAGCGAAATCCGTGCTAATAATGTGCAAGAGTGTAATAAAACATCATCTCCACGTTGTCAAAAACGTTAAGTTGGGTGAAAACATCATCTCAACTTTGGAACAATAACATCGCTGCAATAACGTTGCTGCAAACCAATTCTAAAAAAGTAATCATTCCGCACTGTTCACATTTTCATATAGCAATGTGTGACAAACTTAATACCAACGTTGTCAAAATAACGTTGCTGCATAACGTTGCTGCAACCAATTCTAAGCGAAAGCTCTCATTACGTACTATTAACATTGTTCAAATACCAATGGCGGTGAACACTTTCATATCCACGTTGTCAAAATAACGTTTGCTGGAATAACGTTGCTGCAACCGACTCTAGGAAAGTTCTAATAACGTATTATTCACGTTGTCATATAGTCATGCGTAACAAACATCAACTCCACGTTGTCACAATAACGTTGTTTGCTGCAATAATGTTGCTGAAACCAATGCTAAGTAAGTTCTCATAACGTATTATTCACGTTGTCATATAGCATTGCGTGACAACATCATAATCCACGTTGTCAAAATAACGTTGTCAAAATAACGTTGCCGCAACAAATACCACGGAGGATTATAATAACGTACATTTCACGTCTCATATAGCATAGCATTGCGTGACAACATCGTTTTTTCCACATTGTCAAAATAACGTTGCCGCAATAACATCGCTGCAAACAATTCTTGGAAAGTTCTTGTTACGTATTGTTCTTTACGTTGTCATATAGCATTGCGTGACAACATCATCTCCACATTGTTAAAATAATGTTGCTGCAATAACGTTGCTGCAACCAATGCTAAGAAAACTTTCATTAAGTACTATTCACGTTGTCATATTACGTTGGGTTAAAACATCATCTCAACATTGTCGCAAAAATGTTTCCACAATAACGTTGCTGCAACCAATTCTGTGGAAGTTCTTATTACGTAACATTTAGGTTGTCATATGACGTTGCATGTGACTACGTAATTACAACGTTTGTACCGAAACGTTGCCGCAATAACGTTGCTGCAACCGATTCTAAAAAAGTAATCATTACGTACTGTTCACATTTTCATATAGCATTGTGTGACAACATAATACCAAACCGTTTGTCAGAAAATAGCGTTGCTGCATAAACGTTGCTGCAACCAATTATAGCGAAAGCTCTCATTACGTACTATTAACGTTGCCAAATACCAAGGCGTGAAACACATCATCTCCACGTGTCAAAATAATGTTGCTGCAATAACGTTGCTGCAAACCGACTCCTTAGGTGAGTTCTCATAACGTATTATTCACGTTGCCATATAGCCATGCATAACAACATCATCTCCACGGTTTGTCACAATAACGTTGCTTGCAAATAATGTTGCTGAAAACCAATGCGAAGAAAGTTCTCATAACGTATTATTCACGTTGCCATATTAGCATAGCGTGACAACATCATATCCACGTTGTCAAAATAACGTTGTTTGCAATAACGTTACAGCAACAAATACTACCGAGGTTAAAATAATGTACTATTTCACGTTCTCATATAGCCATACACTGCATGAAAACATGAGTTTAATCAAAATCAAATTTCCGTAAACTTCAACTGTACTTTAAAGACGAAGATGCAAGTTTACCTTCACATTTAATTGAAAAAAAACAAAGTTCATATATTATTGCGAATACGTGATTCCATTATATTTGGAATTTCATCCAAAAAGTGTGACATTTACTTTAAAGTAAAACATATGTGCTACATTTACATCGTGTTTAATTGGTATTATTTTTCAACATTAATCATACCAGTAAATATCATAGAACATTGAATCATTGTATAAATACATAACATTTAAGTATAAGTAAAGCCCAACTATCAGGTAGAAATAATATTACGACGAATTTGACCTTTACGTAGATTTAATTCTGATTTACTTTCAAGTCAACGTTGACTATAACCCAGCTTCGTGCTTTTATCAGTGTATTAGTCTTAATATGTTACCCAAGATATCACTCTCTTTAATATACAGCCCCGTGGCGCAATAAGGGTTACAGACCCATGTCACAGGTAATTAACCATTTGAACCCGCTATAGTGGGGTTTGTAAACAGTACAGATCTAGTTGAGCATATTGGAACATATTGCATAATATCATTATTAATAGGCACATTGGGTATATACCAACACAGGGGTGTGAAACAATACCGATGTGTTCTCTATATATCAAGTTTACGGACAGGCTGAAACTTCTCATGGCCGGGTGCTTTTGTACCCGCCGTGAAAATTGAAATCATTCCCATATATTTCACGGTTTTTTTTGCCTTATATTGGAACATATTGCATAATATCATTATTAATAGGCACATTGGGTATATCCACACAGGGGTGTGAAACAAATACCGATGTGTTCTCTATATATCAAGTTTACGGACAGGCCTGAAACTTCTCATGGCCGGGTGCTTTTGTCCCGCCGTGAACATTGAAATCAGTCCAATATATTTCACGTTTTTTTTTGCCTTGATATTGGTACATTATTGCAAAATATCATTATTGAATAGGCACATTGGTTATATACTAACAAAGGGGTTTGCAAAGCCACCGATTATAGATTAGTTTTACAGACAGGCTTCAACTTCTCACGGTCGGTTACATAAACGGCACATTCATATAAATATACGCCATTTGGTAGAAGAACTACGGTACGCGGTGTGCATATTGCGTAATTATCCATCGTTACTAATTGATATTGTGTATATACCAAACAAATTGTTTTCCACGTGTCCCCCCCCCCAACCCCCCCCCCCCCCCCCCCCCCCCCCCCCCAGCGTGAGCCCTTTAAGGGAAAAGCCGCTATGACTATGCTGAAGGTTTTCACGGACTTACGGGGGCTCCCCCCCCCCCCCCACCCCCCACCCCCCCCCCCCCCCCCCCCCCCACCCCCCACCCCCCCCCCCCCCCCAGCGTGAGCCCCTTAAGCCGCTTGGCTAGGCTGAAGGTTTTCACGGACTTAAGGGGCTCACGTTACACCGGCTCTTAGCGAGCCGTCTCATCAGGATTTGCACTTTTTGCAACTACATGCATTTTTTTATATTTTCACATCCCATTTTTATAAATGACTCGTCTTAACATCAGTTTGTGACTGTTGGGTTGGTTGCAAAATTAACATATCAAAATGCATTCCAATTACGTGGGTGAAAGGGTTAAACCACTGAGCCAGCTGGTATTTAGAGTGACCAATGTCGTAGACAAGATACAGGAATTAGTTCCTGCAGAACTGACAGCAGGTTTATTAATCTCGCTCGAATCGAAGAATTAGCCTGAATGCTCTTCTACATGAATATGAATACAAGTACCAATCATGATCAGTCCGGTCTATTGAGAAGGGCGGTACAATCAGACCACGTGATCCTCAGCGGGGATTTTTGTATGGTGGAGTGATCGGTGCCATGTATCATGCGTATCAATCCATATTCACCGAGTTTGCGTTTTTATTTGTAAAATTGGCATATTTTTTTGCGCATTGATTATTAACATATTGAGGTTCCTTCAGTCCGTGACCATTTGCGACGAAAGCATTGTAAGTCAGTTAAGTACCCCGACATAATCCTCCGCCAAACTAAAGTCGTCCCCGAATACTATTTTATTTCATCTTTGAATTCCATATACATGTGTGTTTGGGATAGTTTGGGGAATAATTGTCAGTCACGGTCCCGCGTTGGGCGCCAAATATCACAGGGCGAGAAAAATGCACACCTGGGGGGCCGTTTCACTAAACTTCTTACGACTAAAATGTTCGTAAGTGCAAAATTATGATTTCTTGTAAATAATTATTGGATTTACATTTATTGAGCATATATAATGCCTTAAACTCACTATAAACGAGGACATTGAATGTAGAAATCAATATTTGTTATGGGGAATGATAATCCCGTACCTGTTTTAGGCCATGATGTGATACGTTTCCTGTTTGTTATTGTGCACGTGTTTACAGTTACGGACCTATTATATACCCGATCATCGTTTGATTCAAAGATAATTGCTTCGTAAATGTGATATATAACATATGAATACTGCCTCGTTACTTTATCCTATACAGCACATGGAGTGGCCAACTCGGCCATATTTTTGTATCCCTAGCCATTAGCCAATTCACCTCTTCTTGCGTTTGACAAAGAACTGACAATGAGAAGTAGAACATGTCATATGATATAATTTAGCTAATCATACAATACATAGAAAAGCCAGGAGAACGGACTCCTACAAAGCTTACTAGTTTACACCAAGTCAGATAATAATATTATCCAATCCAGAGTTGTTTTTTCCTAAGAAAAGAAGAGATTACTATATTACAACACAGGTGAATAACGCGTAGAAGATAGAGTTTCTAAACAATACACAATTCATGCAAGTATAACACTTTTACGATCCCCGATACGATTCACCTGTAAAGTATACAGTGGAGCCTCTCTAAACCATTAATGTGTGAAGTAAATTTACAGAAATCGTCGTGCGAATATTTTTATCGTATGACGTTTAGTGAAACGGGTCTCAGATCAGACTGCATATAGGCGCAGTTTGATATCGGTCTTCGGTGGTCACGAACATAATAATACCGCTTTTGTCAGAGTTATTTAGTAAAGATTTTAGGTGGAGGCGGCTTTCAGTGCGCCGGGGAAAAGTTTTCCGAAAACCTATTGTATTCGTTTTTTTTTGTTTGTTTGTTTTTTTTTTTTTTTTCTTTTTTTTTTTTTTTTTATTCAGCCGTTCAGTCTACAGCCCAAACCGCTGGTCGAATCGACTTCAAATTTTGCATGCCGATTCGGATCAAGTGTGAGCAGAGACTCAGAGATTTTGAGAAATTTCTTAATGCCACTTTCCACGAAACCGGAAGTGACGTCATACTTTCTATAACTTCCTTATTTTCCAACCGATTTCAAAAATTATTTTTGCATTGGAAAGTTGACAAAATTCACTATCTCGAATTCGCCGACAGTTCTCGGCTATCTGGTCAAATAAGAGAGCTATAGGCATTTGAAGTTGAAAAATGTACATACTTAGTAGTATAAAGGGAGTCAAAATGATACCACCTACGGTGGCATCATTTCC
This sequence comes from Conchocele bisecta, assembly GCA_029237695.1. Lineage (NCBI taxonomy): Eukaryota > Metazoa > Mollusca > Bivalvia > Lucinida > Thyasiridae > Conchocele > Conchocele bisecta. The sequence continues at coordinate 36,805,629 of CM055277.1, forward strand.
ACCCCCATATACTACACCCACACCCCCGAAAAATCAAAATTGGTTAACGAGGAAATTGTCTCCCACCACCCCGAAAAATCCAAAATGTGTGTCATAAATACATCATGTTGTTTTCACGTCCAATTGAACAGATAAAACGATAGTCTTAAAAAAAAAAAAATAAAAAGGATTTATTTTTGTCTCGTTGTCATAAATAACATCATGTTTTTTCGACAGTAAATTTATGAATTTGACTTCCTAATAGTTTTCCGATTTAAATGCGTCCTCACGCAATAGTCTATATTCCAACTCCATATTTTCCTCCTCCGATATAGCTAATTTATTCCGTAGATAAGCAACTAATTTCTACCAGCTCTAGTCTTACCACGTTCACCTTGTAGCCACCTGACTAGCGTAGTTGCTTATGTCTACAAAGAGTTTGGGTTTCACTAACGAATTTTTACAAGGGCATCTGGGGCATTGAAATGCGGGGGATTGGGCACAATTGGAATTTTTCTACGTCTCGCTAGATGCCTTCGTAGATAGTCTTTACGCGTAACGTTTTACAACAAGTCTCACACTCCATTATATAGTATATGTATATGTTTATATTTCAATGGTCGTGAAAAAAAAACATAATGTTTTTCAAGACCAATTGAACAGATAAATTCCATAGGTTATATTACAGAAAATATGATAACGTCAGAAATAGAAAGTTTGAGAAGAGAAGCCGAATCTCTAGGATTACTTTAATAGTACACGGTTGAGAGTTATGGGGTTGACAAAGCTGATAATGCACAAAGAATGAGGCGTTTATGAAGCGGTTTACCCGCGCCTATAAAAGAAGGGCATTTAAAGACCTCCTCACTAGCGGAGGAAGTTGGTAACAGAATTCAAAAAAAGAAAGTATTGCGGACTAAGGGCTAGTGTAATTAATTCTAAAGAATTACCTTCAAGCGCCACCAATAATTTGAGACGCCCAATACAAAATAATAAGAAAAAATCTATAGTTCGCGCGATAGTGGAAAAATGGTGAAAGAAATATGGGGGGCTCACGATGAAACATTGGAAAAGGTAGAAAAATGGAAGACGGGTAGTTACATTATCCTTTCGTAAAAACATTAACATTAACGAGTCTGAACGCATGTCCGTTATAAACTCGCTCCGTATCTAACAACCAACTTTGTATATGAGATATTCATATTCTTACAAGCTAGAACATATGGAGGAAACTAAAAAAATGGAAAACCTAAAAACCTAAAACATAATATTTCACAAAAATCACGGTGTAGCGAACCACTATCATCAATGAAAACCGTTAAAAAATGGCTGTCAGATAAGGAGCAAACACGAATAATGTCCGATATAAAAATAGAACAGACCAAATACAAAGTGGAAGTTTTGTAAGATGGGTAGAGGTTTTTGTAAAGCTAATACAGGGTAGTAGGGGAAAAGATTTGGGACTACAATCCAAAGAAGCAGCAGGAGGAGAAACTTCTAGAATGGTTGAGGAATAGAAAAGGTATGTATTCTTTAGATAAGTATAATGACGATCTTTGTCTGTTCAGGTGTCTAGCTATGCACCTTGATAAAAAGATCAGACCTGACAAGATGTACAGAAAAAGCGGGAAGAACTTAGTAAGCAATATTTCGGTAGTAATGTGGTTTCATCATTCCTTTTTCAGATCTGAAAAAGGTTGAAGAGATTTTTTTAAATCGTATAGAAGTATATCAACCCAACCGAATGTAATGTATGGTGGTTGAAAAAGGTATCAGCACACTATAATGAAATAGGTAATAAAACCAATGACAATAGGACTGTTTTAATAATCACGCATTTCTGATAAAAAACCTTAAAAACCTATCTAAAATTTACCGCCTGCAATAATTGCAAACAGAAATTCACGAAAGCGAGTAATATGAAGAGACACGGAGGACCAACATGTATGAGAGGTGAGACAAAAGTAATATGCGATGGTAATTATTTAGAGCGCCGCGTTCGTCGTTCGAGAAAGAACGTTCTACCCAAAAGGTTCTACAACAGGTTATGGCGCGATCGATTGGATGTACTCTGTGGAAAAGCGGAGGGAATTCACATTCACCACGAACAGTGTGGACATGGAGGTGAAAGATGGATTTTTAGGAGCTCCGGTAGATGGATAACTGTCCAGAAACCAATACCGTATATCAATATCACGGCTGTTACTGGCACGGGTGTGAGATTCATGCAAAGCATAAAAAAAGAAGAACGCGCATCCACAAATGAGAAGAGATAAAGTTATTAGAAAAAGCAAAGAATTCAACCTAGTAGTTATGTGTGGGAATGCGAATTTCAAAGAACGGGTAAAGAACATAAAGATCTTGTTGCGACACTACTCTTTATCCATATAGATAGTATACGATTTTGAGGCGTATCTCCAGTCAAGAAGTGAAACTACCGGTAATAGTTTAGAGTACGAAGCTGAGCACGTTATTCCGGTAAAGCGTTAGCATAGGAGATAATTTATCAGGAACAGTAACTCATATTTGTGATAAAGATCCCGCAAAACTTAGAGAAAAATTCGTAGAAGATTTGAAAGTCAGGGGAAAAAGCTTATAAAGAGAAGAAGTGTGGTTCAAGATATAGGTTAATACAGAACATTTACGTAAAAACCAAATCGCCAAGATCGAACATTTGTGGATTAGAGCAAGTGCCGGTTATAGGTTTTAACAGCAGTAAGTATGATATAAACTTAATAAAGAAATACCTAGTAGGCGAACTGGCATCAACAACAAAGAAAGTAATGGTCGGAAAACGTGCAAACGCAACAATATTTCTATTTACTCCAGAATTTAGATTTCTTGATGTAATCAACTTTATCTAGGACTGGTGTAATGTTACGATAGTTGGATAAAAGCCTACGAATGCAAAGGACAGAATCTTTCTTTCCTTATGAGTGGTTCGATTCTCCAGACAAACTGGATTAACCAGGACTACCGGATATAGAGAATTGGTATTCCAAACTATCTGGAAAATGTTAATAGATGAAACAGAATAAAGTAAATGTCGTAGAATTTTCGAAGAAAAATAATATGAAAACTTTCAGAGATTGGTTGAAATATTATAACGATTTAGATGTAGCACCGTTCCTAGAAGCGGTGGAAAAAATGTGTGAATTTTATAAACACAGAGGTGTGGATATTTTCAAAGATGCGGTAACACTACCTGGAGTAGCTATACAATATTTATTGAGAGGAACCATTAAAGAACAAAAATCTTCAAAGACGATTATACCGGAGGATGCTCTATATGCACCAACAGAAGAAACATACGAAATGATGAAGGACGCTCTAGTTGGCGGTCCATCAATAGTATTTACACGCTATGCAGAAGCTGGTGTTTCAAATATTAGATCTAATTCCTCATTTGGATCAAATGAAATTAACAAACCTTGCAAGGCTGTTTTGGGGTACGATGCAAACGCGTTATATGTATCTACGTTAAATAAAGAGATGCCGTGTGGGAGAGAAACTATACACCATATAGATACCCCACATAACCCTAAATTTATTAAAAAGTTTTGTAAAAGAGTTTTATCTGGAGACTGGTTTGGGTTTGCGGAGGTGGATATAGAAGTTACACACAACTTAAAACATAAGTTTTCTGAAATGTCCCCAATATTTATAAACAGAGAAGTAGAGGTTGATGAAGTTCCCACACACATGTTAAAATATTTAAACGATACTGGCCGAACAAGAGGAGATGGAAAAAAATTGGTGGGATCTATGACCGCCACTAAAGTATTGATGTACGCGCCACTGTTGAAATGGTATTTAAAACACGGCCTAGAAATAACTGGAGTTCATCGTGTTATAGATTATATTAGCGGAAAACCATTCGAATGGTTCGCAAAAGAAGTTACAGCCGCAAGACGAACAGGTGATGTAGAACCAAATAAGAAACCAGTAGCCGACATAATGAAATTATTAGGAAACTCGTGTTGTGGAAAAATGATAGAGGCAACGGAGAGACATTTAAATACGACATATACACAAAACGAAACCTGTGTTGACAAAGCATTAAGATCTGCATTCTTTGACGATTTGGAAGAGATAGGAGATGCGTACGAAATATCTTCAAGTAAACCCAGGTGTGCGGTAAAGAGACCATTCCATTGTGGAATAGCGTTTATCAACTAGCTAAATTGAGAATGTTGGAATTTTACTACGAATTTCTAGATAAATACGTAAAAAGAGAAGACTTTGAATTAATACAGATGGATACAGATAGTATGTATATAGGAGTTAGTGGAAAAACGATAGAGGAATTGATTAGACCTAACTTACTAGACGAGTTTGAAAAAGAAAAAAATAAATGGTTGGCTTGGGATAAATGGAGCGAAAGAGAGCCCGGACTTTTCAAAATGGAATTTAGCGGGGATAGGGCGATAGCGTTATCTAGTAAGTGTTATTTCGTCGTAGAAACAATTAATTCTATTAATAAAAACTCTGCGAAAGGAATGTCCAAGAGAACTAACAATTTAAATTGGGATAGATATAAACGAGTACTAAGTGAAACTACAGAAGATGGAAAACACATTATAGATTGTAGCACAAAATAGAGGATTTAAAATGAAAGACGGCGTTATGAAAACGTACTGTCAACAAAAATTAGGACTCTCGGCATACTACGATAAAAGACACGTGTTACCAGACGGAATACATACAGAACCTCTATTGATTTAAGTAATCGGGGGTAGCTGGGTGCCAGAAGGCACCATAAGAAGTTCTTCGCGAACAAACCCGCGAGATGGACCATCAGTCAAATAATAGAGCACGGGCTCATCAGGTTTGGTAATAGATCTATCTAGATGATATACATTCAGAGACCACACAGGATCAGTCGCGCGGCGGCTGCCACCTTCGAGCTCTCCCGGTTGATAGAGGTACCGGACGTCAATATCTGATGAAAGCCGCTGCTCCTCTAAACCAACGGGTCGCCCGCGCGAGACGGCAGAGGGCTCGCTCGTCACCCTTTTAAACTTGATAGCATCTACAGGCTTCTTACCTATCAATCTGGTCACCTCTCCGTTCAGTGCGGAGACCACGGCGGGCAGTCTGGCCACCCACTCGGTCGATCGCGAATGAGGGTTTACAAGTTCTTTGGCATATTGGTGTCCGAACAGTCTCTCAGCCAGGGTTCGATTGAAGCGTTCCACGATCCCCTGGTACCGGTGGATGTTGACGCGGCCGCGTCTGATAGAAACTTTATGCTTAGACAATAGATGAGAGACCGCGCCCATGAACTCACGCCGGGATCGACCTGGAGAAGATTCGGCCATTTGAGAGGACTCCTCTTATATATTCGGGAAAGAGCCTCGGCCACTTCCTTAGACTCTTTAGTGGCCAACGGCTCAGCCCCCTTATAACGACTCGCTACGTCAACGATTGTCAGTGCGTACTTGTACGTTTTGCGACCGACGCGATCGTGAGGTAGAAACAGGAGATCCGCTTGGTGAACTTGGTTCGGCACCGGCACGTCGAATTTCGGGCGCGGAATATTGTGAGGCGCGGGTAAATAGATCTGCCAGATGGCCTGCTTCTTGAGCCATTCCTTGACAGCGTTTTCTGAAACCTTGGTCGCCGCCGCGAGGTTCTTGATGGCCGCGAGTCCCTTCCAGTAGCCGCGTGGGCTATAGTATGTATTCGACAGCTTGCGCGTTAGTTTGGTATCAAATTTGCGCGTGTTCATCATATGCGAAGTATTCTAATATATCGGACAATCTCCAACATGCCCTCGCCAGTTCGTCCGGTAACTGCGTCGTTAATAATAAACCTTTGTTGGAAGTTTCGCTGCAGCCCCAATCGCGTTTGGGTTGGAACAGGAGAGGGGAATCTAATTCATCCAATCTCGATTGGGAGTTGATGGAGGAATCTAACATCCGCTTTGCGAAAAGGGTGGCCTCATTTTTCGTCCTGCGCCACGTCTCGAGACAATCTCGCCAGACGAATCATACTCTTTGCACCAGGTAAACGATGTTTTTGGGCAGTGAGCCTACATCGATCATAGCGTCATAAAGTTCGTCAACTAACATCGTTCTATATATATATATTTATAAAAAAAAAAATGTTTTAATTAATTAATTAAAATCTCGATTGAATATAATAGCCGACGAGACCCACCACACCCATTCCCACGACGATGAACGCGATCTCGCGGTCCTTTTGGGCCTCTGACGGTACATAGAAATCTGAAAGTTGGGGCTCGGGATCCATTGATCGAGACTTTTGTGCGGATATGCCAGCGCGTACTCGCGGTTGGCTTCTTCAACGTTCTGAAAAGTTTGCGCGGCGTGATTTTCGCGGCGAAGCTCTTCATTGACCCAGTCCAGATGGGCGGTTCGTTTTTTCGACCACGCTTCCTTTGCGCTATTGAGTTGTTCTACAGCTAAATCATGACGCTTACGCTCCTCATCCACGTTCGAGCTTTTCGTTTTTAGAGATAAAGTTGCTACCGCTGAACGCCAATGCGTTTACAAGCGCACCACCTACTATTACTGCGATTGAAGCCATTTATTTCCATATATTAACTGGTAGAATTCCAGCTTTAACTAGATAATCTCGGGTCCAAACTGCGGCCGCTACATCTAAGGTCGCGAGCCCTATCTCTCACAGTAAAGTCCAATTTGGGAGCGGTTCCTCCTAGGGCATCTTTGATAGTCGAGCATACCCTGATACTGAAACCCGATATCACCACGGCGTGATAAAGCGCATTCACTAACATTTTACCATCTTGTTCAGCCATTGTTATAATTATTGCATATAAAAGGGGTCGCGATCAATGTTTAAATGGGGCGCATCCAAATTCAACATTGTTGATGATTGGTGTTTCTTCTGAACACTGGCTGGTTGTTTTTTCGGGTATTTCCACACGCACAGGGCACCAACAACTACCAGACTACCACCAACAAACCAACTCCAATTCGTGAATTGGGGTTCAGTCCAACTCCAACGGGAGTTGGTATTGGGTGACAAATTCAAAGAATTTGGGTGTGCTTCTAATTCGTGAATTTTGGGGTGTTGTTGCACTCGGGATTGAAGTTGAACCCGATTGCTCTGTCTTCAGATGTTTTGCTGTCTCCGTCCCCGATTGCAACCCCAATCTCGATTGGAGTTTAGCCTCTCGAAGCTCGGCGAGTATTTTATCTTGTTTAACTTTTCGGGTGGCAGCCGCCGCCCGCCCAGCTGCCTGTCTTTTGGGATTTTTTATATGCGGTATGACATCCAGTGGCGGAGTAACAATCTGGTTCGATTGTGTTGGAGCAATCTGGTTCAACTCCGTCACTCTCGTGGGTGTGTCTTGTGTCATCATTTTCAGGGCTTATAGTTCGTGGGCATATATGTCCAAATTGACAGTGTTTACCCGTGGTCAACGCGGTTGTTAGTGGAGCTAAGTACATTCCAAACTTGTGATAAATTGAGCAGCATGCCGTTCTAAGAGTGTATCCTATAAAAGGGTCAGTCTCTAGATCGTGAATCAACCCTTCGGTGTTTGGTATAGGGAGGAAGTCTACTAACGGCGGTAGCGTACAAATGAATAGCCGCCGATCCAAGAGTTTTTGTCATCTCTGCTCCCATTTGGATTCGTATCGCGCATACATTTTATCGATCTCCGCATCTGACATCTTATCCACCTGACAAACTGAGAGACGCCTACCTAGATAATGCTCCGATTGTCCCCCAGCAACCAGCGCAGCTAGACGCTCGCGTCGCGCTGCATTTTCATTTTCATTCGGAGTCGTTGCACTCAACCCAATACCAACTGCCGTTGGAGTTGGAGTTGATCCCGATTGCTCTGTCGGAGTTGATGTTTCATTATCTTTCAGAATGTTGGCAGTCGGAGTTGAGGTTTCTTCCATTAGCTGATCGAGAAGTTCGTCGCAGTTCATTTTTTTCAAAATTAGTAATTTAACTATTCTAACAAGTCTCATCACTTTAACATATTGCCAAGCGCACCACCCGATACTTATGATCACCATTATGCTCGCAACAAAGCTCGCAGCGGAGCAGAAAATTGTTAACATTGTTAACCATTGTTCAGTATTTGTTCAGCATTGTTCAGCAATTGCTAAGCATTGTTCAGCAATTGCTAAGCATTGTTAAGCGTTGCAATAGCTTATTACTTTGTAATTTTTTCAAAATTATTAATTAATTGATAACTTTATAAGCAGTTGGTTGATCAGTCTTTAGCAGAAGCTTGGCGTGCTTAGTTTCGGAAAGCGTCTGTCGAACCTGCAGGCGCTCCTCGCGCGTTGGGATAACGTCATTCTCTCGAAGACAGTCATCGAATGAGTCTCGGTCCTTGCAGTGAAAGAGGGCGACCCATTTCGTTTGCTCGCGCAGATCCTTGAGGACGGCGTTGTACTTTTGAGTGGATATCCATACGCTTTGCCTCGCATGGCGGCCAGAAAATGCGAGCTCGGAGAGCATGTCCTTCTTTTTGGTCATCGCCGCCTTGGCCGAGCAATCGACAATCACATATAGGGTGGGCTCACCCTGGAATCTTTGGTATAAACCACGCAACCAATCGTGAAGCCTATCACCCGGGTCAATAACGTATACCTCAGGATCGGACCATATCCAAGGGCGCCGCTGATAAGTATCGTTGTGCCGCACAGTGGGACACAGGATCACAATATGACGAAAGGCATCGCGGTAGGAGCCCTCGAGCAAGTCTAGGATGAAAACCGTTTTTCCACATCCTGTCTGCCCACATATTATGGCAGAGTGAGCATCTCCAATCGTGAATTGGTATTGATTGTTAATTTTCTTAATTAATTCTTTAGAATTATCAAAATTATTAATTAATAAAACGTTAGATGATTTTTTTATTAAATCAGTAGAGTGCTGAGACGTATCGGCCATCTTCGATGTTGAGTTGTGCGTCTGTAATTATATATAAGTACACGTTCAATGGCCCGGCTCCGTCCGCCTCTTTGGTTATCTGGATCGTCACACCCTCGCTAGCGTTCTCAACTTGGCGTCCGCTGCCGTGTATTTGGTCATCGTCGCTGGCTCGCATGTCTAGCCATAACGCGTATTTGGTATTCAGGAACTCCGCGAGGGAGACGGCCGAGAGATGTAGGTCTTTGGCAACTGCTGCAACCTCCGGAGAGCGCTTAGAGCCGGCAGCAAACTGCTTTCTTACTTCGTCCCACTGCTGGTGCGCGCGAAGACCCGCGCTGTAGAGTTGATTGGGGACTCCCTCGATCGTCACCTCTACCTTCGTGATTTTGGGGTTATAGAATCTGTCGGTTTTTCTAACACCGAGCGCTACCCGAGCCTCCTCGAACAGCATCAGTATACCTTTCATCGAGCGGGCGGGTACGTTGACGTTAATATTCCACAATGTGTCGCCTTTGTCTTTCGTCATCTTACGATGGCGAAGAACTCGGTCATAAAGTATGGCAACGCGCCCGGCGTACTGGGTTCTGATCAATCGCGCGAGTTCGGGCATCGTGACCATGTCGTACTCCAGCGAAACATTATCGATCGTATACGTCGATAACATGTCGCTGGCTATGATAACTCGGCCGTAGTCGTTGAATGTTAGTTCGTATTCGAGGCGGTCAGCCAAAGCGCTCTGATAGTAGGGCATGTGACTCTCCAGCAACTCAAAGTCGAGCGGGATGTAGAAGCGGTTGCCGTAAGCGCCCGCGACCGCGTTGTCACTAGCGTTGTTATCTACCTTGTTAGCAGCCCCGATTCTAAGTTTGGTTACGTTCTTATTTTTGCTGGTGTCAATACCTTGATAGACAGCGTTTTCACGCTCGTGTGACGTCTTCCACAGGTCCTGATAGCAATGGTAGACGTCGCTGTCGTCGATCGACATCACCTCATTACCAGAAATCTTTATCATGGTCTTCTTGACGATGGCGCGACCCAGGTTCTGAACGACGGTTCGGTCCGCGTCCGTCGACGTTAGCGAAATAGTGAAAGCTAGGCGAACAGTACCCGGCACAATGACGTTGTTAGCTCCGAGGTTGGGGAAGCGGACTAAGAGCTGCTGGTTCTGGTCGATCGTCGATGGGTTGTTCGTAATAACGACACTCTGTCACGCTCACACCTTTTGCCCCGAGGGGCTCACGCAGTCTGCGGTATGGATTGAGTTTGCGACCGTATTGACTCGAAGACATAATTAATTTTATTGAAACTATTAAACCTGTATTGTTTTGTCTTTAATATAATAATAATTATTAAAGATGGCTGGTCTCGATATTGGCATGGACGAATTCGATCGCACTACGGGCGACCGAGAATATTACCTAGCAGATGATGATGATGATGATGATGATATCGATCCATATACCCGCTTAGAGGGCTTGGACGATGATGACTACTTCGATAATATGCTCGACGAAACGTCCTTCATAGAGTACCCGCCCGAGGCGAGTACACATTTCGAAACGTGGGAGGCCAAAACTCCGGTATGGGCGGGTGGTGCCAAGATTCCTGATGGGATCTCCAAGAATGAGCTGGCGTCTATCAAGGAAACGAATACTCTGGTGAAACGGTGGGAGAGTATAGTGTCTAAACGCGGCATCGAGGCCACGTTGGAGTTTCGCAGCACTAAAAGAGGAGACCTGTGGGTTAAATGGGGCAATACCTGGAAGTTGCTGACGTACAAGAACAACCCAAAGAAGTTCCTCAAACCCTCTTCATTGAAGCGATATGGAGCACTACTCGCTCGAGCTCTCGGAGTGCTCGACGACATTCAGGCGCCGCTGCCTACAAAAATGGTAAAAACCCTACAGTCTACCGACGAAACGCTGGAGAAGACGGCCGCCACTATAGAAACGATCGAGCTCAGCGAGATCCCTCGCGTAGCCACCGACGTCATTAACACGATTGAAACCACGGTCAACGAAATAAACGGCACGAAGTTTGACGCACCGTTACCTCTTCGCGAACTCCGGGGACTCGATAAGGTTCTGCAAACAACTCGGGCGAACTAGTTAATAACCTCTCCAAACTCTCAGCGCTGGACAAACATATCGCTCTAGAAGAAAGAAAAATAAAGGAAGCACGGGGCGATAGAGAATCTACCGAGCGGATCAACAAACTCCTGCGGTCGTTGCGGGACGAAAGAGAAGCTCGATTGGAGGCTGCCTCGACTAACCGTGAGACGCTTTCCGGTCAATTAAGTCGGAGCCGCGAAACAATCTCGAGGGTCCTGCACGAGGACACTACACTCGGTGCGCGTATTCGCACTCTGTTCAGAGAGAAGGGCGTCACGATAATAACCGTCATCGCGGCTTTCAGCATGATTATATCGACCCTAATTCTATCTATATCGTCTCTAGTTCTATCTATCACGGGTGGTTCAGCACCAGCTCCAGCACCAGCTCCAGCTCCAGCACCAGCACCAGCACCATCCGGTGGGGTAAAAGAATGGATAAAAAAACAACTAAAAGCCCTCGCCAATCTCCTGGCTAAATTAGCAGGAAAGTTGGCTGCCGCACTACCTGGACTGATCGGAAGTATCGTTTCTTACTTGCTATCTATATTATCAAAAACGGTCGGATGGCTCGCCAATAATACTTGGGCTTTAATCGTGGCAATCGCCGGTCTCCTATTATTCTCTGTCAGAGAGTTCCTACAACCAAAGCGTAATTAATCCGATTGCCACGAGGGCGATGACGAGCCCTAATTTCTCCTCCTCGTGTGTTGTGCTTCCAATTTCACCCAATTTGTAATTGATTGGTGTTTCTCCAATCGCGATTGGTCTGTTGATGGATCTCGATGGTTCATCCAATTTACGAATTGGGGGTACTGGGTTCGATTTACGAATTGGGGGAGGTGTATCCATTTTGTGTTTTATGAAATCGGTTCCACTGTTGAACCCGATCATGTTGGGGGTGCGCTTGATACTATCCGTGTTCACGTTACCGTTGTGGCCTATTTTTTGATTGGCGGTGGCGATTACGATCTGATTATTGTAACCGTCAACCGGGTCGTCTCGTAGTATCATATTGCTCGGCGCCATATAAAGACCTATTCCAAATACATAGTCTACTGGGGTGCTGGCATTCTGCAAAACGTCTTGATAATTCTGGATCGCCTTCTCCAGGTCCACCCTAGCTGAGATGGCGTCCTCTACAAGTGCCAAGAATTGTTTTTGTGCATCAAACGCTGTTCCCATGCCCAGTATAGAACTGCGAGTTTGCTTCTGTGCGCCGAGGATGGCCCAGACGTACGTGCGAATGGAGTCGTTGACGCGAGTAACCCCGTCCTGCGTGAACCCTAGACCCGTATCTAACATAAATGACCCCACCCCACGCGTTCTGAACCTCAGCAGCCTGCTGTATGTAATCGACGTGAGCCAGTTTTCGGAGGTAACATTTTACAAGAAAACACGTCACAGTGCCGACCTCCAGACACTTCCGGCCCGAAAGTCATAGTCGAAGGGTCAAAATTCCCGGCGTTCCGACTGACGATGTGGTCACCGGAGTGATCGTGTCTAAAATCAGTCTGTGTCCAATTCCCGGACTGGCCGTGAATGAGAACGTCCCCGAGGCCGGTGCTGGTAGGAAATACTTTCTGTCTCCAGTCCGCGTCTTTTGAAACGTTAAATTCGTTACACAGTCTTTCAAAGGCCATACGGTCGTATGCGTTGGAAATGGGATCCCAGGCGTCGTCTTGAGGTAGTGAAATACCTAGTTCTTTGAGAATCCTCCTAATAGTATAATACGTGTGAAAGTTGTAGACACTTCGGAGCATGACATTCTTGGATGTCAGATGGTCTTTATATGAAACTCCACACCCGCTGTTGCGCACCATACAGCGAAATTTATTTGGTTCTGCCAAAACTGCATCGGTGTTGCTTTCCACCCGTTTACCACCTCCATCGTAGTAATCTTGGGCAGCCTATATTGTTCAAAGATATTAGGGAAGTTGGTGGCAAAGCACTGTCCGGTCTAACCGTTTACGGTTGGGTGTACAAGGGGGTTAACAACGTCTTTTTTGTGTGTATTTTACCTCCGACCGCGTACTTTACATTAGAGTTAAAGCTAAATGCTTTGGTATCCATTGAAAGATATTATTATGTTTGCTACTATAACTAATGTTCAAAAAGGGAGTTGTGAACTTCAAAAATTAATTGACAACTGCTGCGGAAAATGCCGGGTAGGCCTTAGATCAATCACGTTCACGGTCGGGTGGAAAAACATTGAACTGTATAAGGAGATCAACTCAGTCGGGCAGGTAATAGACGGACTGTTAGAGACTATCGTACCCTTAGATTTTATTGAATCATCTGTCGTATTACCTCCCGGCCTTTGGGGTGTCAGAGATGTCCAAGCTTTAATCACAAAGAGTATGCCTGATTGTGTCACGGTCACAGTCTCAAAAGCCACGGGGATTGCGACATTGGACGTTGATAAAAAATTAGAGATCACTCCGTGGTTGGCCTCAATGTTAGGATTTAAATATGCACCCCCTTACAACGAGGATGAAGGGCGAGTGTTCCCGTTGCACTTTGTCTTCCCCGCGGGTTATTACCACGGCGATACCCCAGTAAACTTCGCCTTCACGAAAACTCTCGGGGTGCACCTTGATCGGGTGAACACATCGTACAACACGGTAGACGGATCCCCCAGCACATTACTTAAAACTGTGCCCGCCAGCGACTGTTTCTATGGCGAGACTGTGACCTTAGACTTCCCACACCCCGAGATGAAAGTTTTGGAATCGGGACACATCCACGAGTTGAAGATTTCTATTCTTGATGATAAAGGGCGAGAGTTGAAGAACGATTACCCGATTTCGGTAGTCCTAGAAATTTCAAATTAATTATTTAGAATTAAACGTATGTTCGTAATATATATTATCAACATTATGAGTATATACGGACTAGGTAGTTCTTCCGATTGGGTGACAAATTCAAATAATTTGGAACCGGCAGAAGGGGGATTCATCCCGACAGAGGGCGACTTTTTAACTACCCAAAAAACAAAGGCCTTGATCAATAGAACTATATATAGGGCCACGGACGAGATTCACAAAAGTCTACTATCACAACTTAGAGAATATGCCCTGGCTGTGAATACACAAAGTCGTGAAGAAACGCATACGGAACTAAACGAACTAGGTAAAAAAATAACCAAATTTAGAAAAGAGTCCCGGTTGGGGATTGATAAAGCCCGAGAAGACCGCCAGGTTGACATTACGGGGGTTTATGCTGCGTTGCGCTTAGAAGACTCTCTCAGCAAAGAAGCTACACTTGCTGAATTAGACGGGAAAATAATCGATTTTCGAAAAGAGGCCACGTCGGGTATTGAGAAAGCACGAGAAGACCACCAGGCGGACCTTACGAAGGCTTATGAGGTGTTGCGCTCAGAAGACTCTCTCATCAGAGAAGCGGCACTTACTGAACTAGATAAAAAAATAACCAAATTTCGAAAAGAGACCCGGTCGGGTATTGATAAAGTCCGAGAAGACCACCAGTCGAACCTTGAGGAGGCCATTGCGGAGGCTTATGATGCGTTGCGCTTAGAGAACTCTCATAGTAAACTTACCGAACTAGACGGTAAAATAGCCGAATTTCTGAAAGAGACCAGGTCGGGGGTTGAGGGGGTCCGAGAAGACCACAAAGAGGCCATTGCGGAGGCTTATGGGGCGTTACGCTCAGAGGACTCTCTCAACAGAGAAGCGGCACTTACTGACATATACGAAAAAATAACCGAATTTAAAAAAGAGACCCGGTTTGATCTTGATGGAGTCCGAACGGGTATTGAGAGAAAGCCCGAAGACCACCAGGCGGATATTACGGAAGCTTATAGGGTGTTGCTCTTAGAGGACTCTATCAACAGAGAAGCGACACTTACTGAACTAGATGGGAAAATAACCAAATTTCGAAAAAAAAAAGAGGCCCCGGTAGGGTGTTGAGAAAGCCCGAGAAGAAGGACACAAGGCAGCCCTTGCGAAGGCTTATGAGGTGTTGCGCTCAGAGGACTCTCTCATCAGAGAGGCGGCGGTTGCTGAACTAGATGGAAAAATAATCCGAAGATTTCAAAAAGAGACCCGGTCGGGTATTGATAAAGCCTTAGAAGGCCACCAGGCGACCATTACGAGGCTTATGATGCGTTGCGCTTAGAGGACTCTCTCAGCAGAGAAGCGGCACTTACCGAACTAGATGGAAAAATAACCGAAGTTTCCGATAAACTGAAACATGATCGTATAGCCGCGACCAAAGCTGTTGAGGAGGCCTCTTATGAGATTCGTACTGAGGCATATAACGCAAACAGGGCGCTTGCCGGAATAGTGAAAACAATGAAAACACCAAAACGTGTCATAACAGTTTGGGCTGAGAAAGCGGGCCCATTGGTTGAGGGGCACTATGAATATTCGTTCGGTGCCAAAGCGAGTAATAAATATGGGGGATACACTATGACAGCTGCAGGTGAAGTTATCCAAATGGCGGTCTGCTCGGTTAATGCTAATGGTAAACCTGTGGGCGCGGTCGCGATAAATATTGTAGTAGATGGGGAAGAACGGGGGGTTGGAGTCACTAAAATCTCTGGAGATAGTTCGACGATTGTTTCGTTCGCGGGTAATGATCGAATTAGACTTTCCAAAGTAGTGTTATTAACAAATTTGTTACGAAAATCGGTGACTCAGAGAGTTCTTCCACTATTGTCTCATTGTTAATTGAACTTACTGTTGTAAATACTAATATATTGAACTAAATTTGTAAAATTTTAAATATGAACGAATCACCATATCCAACTCTCAATACCACTCCACCAACACTGTATCCAACTCTCAATACACTCCACCAACACTATATCCAATTAACGAAAGAAGTTCAGATTTTAGGTTGAATAATATCGTCGCTATGCAGGATATTTTAGTTAGAGAATGTGCAAATAGAAAAAGACACGCTAAAAAATATAAGCGCGCGGCGAACATAGCTGAAGCATCTAGTACGGTTCTGGCAAGTGTTTTCTGTGTTGTGTGGGGCGGGGACTGCTGCAACGCTATCTACAATTGTAATGGTTCCACTTGCAGGGGTTTTGAGTGGAATTACCGTTTTATCTGGAACACTTTGTATGGTAATTAGGGCGGCGGGTGGAAAACTCGAGAAAAAAAGTAGAAAACATGATAGAATATCCGTTCTCGCTAGGTCTAAGAAAAATAGCATCGACGTTATGGTGTCCAAAGCGTTGGCCGATAAGAAAATATCAAATTTAGAGTTTGAATCCGTGGTGGAAGAAATTGAGTGTACTGATTGGGATAAATTTAGGGTAAAACTTGGAAATAAAGTCGGAGGAAATGTTACAGCACCATTATAAATTTTTTTTTTTTATTTAATATTGGTGCAGTAAACAAATTTACATACCTATACAACATGTGTTTTTCACTGAGAATTACAAATTCAGTCGAGGATTACACTGTACACACCGTCTGTGTAATTGATACACTCGGCTCTGTTTACCTTGGCTATCAATTTACGCATGGTTCATAACCCGTGTAATTGATAATTGTACAACACTAGGTAATGTTTATCATAACAGCCTTCGTGGTCGTGTGGTTAAGGCGATAATCTATAGAGACGAGGGTCGTGGGTTCGCGCCGCGGTTGGAGCTAAACATTTTTATTTATTTATTTCTATCCCTACAAATGTGGTCGCTATGGTAAACAACTGCATGACAACGGCGTTCGGAGTCCGACCGCTTGAAATGGGCAGACAACTCCGGCTGTCATGACACGATCTTTGACCTTAGCAGGTTCATGGGGATAAATGGACACGCGGTTTCAGGGAGATGTTATTTGTCTTAGCATCAACATTGTTGTTCAATAATAATTTTTTTTTTTCAATTTCTTTATAAGCGATGTCGTAGAAATGTATATTCGTAAACGAATCGTTGGGTTTTAACAATTTTATATAATACACCTTAGTTTCATATCCGATACGCATTATCCGTCTTAATGTTTGTATTTGCCTCTTGTATAGTTGACATAATTGCCGGTATAATATTGTAAATGCAACGTTTTTATCGGAGCGTAATAAATTACGCTGGTATTTCATGTATTCGATATCGCCTAGTGTTCTCATTTTATAGAATTTATATATAGGACTATAACCCCCGTATTCTTCATAAATTTCTTCAACACAGTTATTAAAAACTTTCAATTCCAATTGTATTGTATTATCCATTTTCTCTAATAGTTGTTTTTTTTCTGTTCAATAATTTCCAATTTCTTCTAATAATTTTCCAATTTCTTCGTTAAAAGCGATATCGTAGAAACGCATATCCGTCAACGAATCTTTTGATTTTAAACTGTTTTATAAAATTAGTTTGATAATATTTCGGTAGTGTTTCTCCTATCCAATTGATCCTATTTAGTCGCTTCAATACACAAATTTGATCCTTATACCGGCGACATAATTGTCGGTTTAATATTGTAAATGCAACGTTTTTATCGCAGCGTAATAAATTACGCTGATATTTCATGTATTCGATACAACATAGTATTGTCATTTTACCGTGTTTTAATACTGTAGAAACAGCGTAAAATTCTCCATAAAAGTCATTACAAAATTCCAATTCGTTGTGTATTTTATTATCCATTTTGTTATAATATTTTATTATAACCTATGGGATTTATATGTTCAATTGAAAAAAAACATGATGTATTTATGACAACGAGACAAAAATAAATCCTTTAAGACTATCGTTTTATCTGTTCAATTGGACGTGAAAACAACATGATGTATTTATGACACACATTTTGGATTTTTCGGGGTGGTGGGAGACAATTTCCTCGTTAACCAATTTTTGATTTTTCGGGGGTGGTGGGAGTAGTATATGGGGGTGGAAATGATGCCACCGTAGGTGGTATCATTTTGACTCCCTTTATACTACTTACTTTTCAACGATTTTTGCCGATTTTTTGCCGAATTTCGGCTGATAACGGGTGGTCTTTACAAACGTTTTCCAATTTGTACAGTAATGTCAGCAACATAATTTCTTGCCAGTGTGATAGGGGAGTGTCAGGCGCATAAAAGATGATAATTTTCAGAGCTCTATCTTGACTACTTCCGGTTCTATTGGATGTCAAAGATGAACGTCTTTTTTTCAAGTTTTCAAAATAGAGCAAACGGATGTGACGTCAGCTTCGTTATTTATCAATAGATTTCAAAATTTCTTGCTGCGGTCGATATTTCAGTCCTTTAGCTAAAACATTCCCGCTTTATGCCAGGCCTATGGTGAAAAACAAACGAAAACTTCACTGGCGGAATATTGCACATATGTAATTTCCGTTTTATTAGGTGTATTTACAAATGGCGTAAACTGCAATTTAAGGGCGATAACTATCGAAAAATAATCATCCGCTGACTTACGGGCTCCCTCCATCTACACCAAACCGCTGGTCGGACCGACTTCAAATTTTGCATGCCGATTCGGATCAAGTGTGAGCAGAGACTCAGAGATTTTCAGATATCTTTTAATGCTACTTTCCACGAAAACGGAAGTGACGTCATACTTCCTATAACTTCCTTATTTTCCAACCGATTTCAAGAATTCTTTTTGCATTTTGCATTGGAAAGCTGACAAAATTCTCTATCTCAGACCCGCTGAATTTCGGCTGATAACGGGTGGTCTTTACAAACGTTTTCCAATTTGTACAGTACTGTCAGCAACATACTTTCTTGCCAGGGTGATAGGGGAGTGTCAGCCGCATGAAAGATGATAATTTTCAGAGCTATATCTTGACTACTTACGGCTCTATTCGATGTCAAAGATGAACGTATTTTTTCAAGTTTTCAAAATAGAGCAAACGGATGTGACGTCAGCTTCGTTATTTATCATTCGATTTAAATTGTTTTTGCTGTAGTCGATATTTCAGTCCTTTAGCTAAAGCTTTGGCTGAGGATCGAACCCGGTATCCCTCGCTCCGAGTCCATCGCTCTACCTCTAAGCTAACCGGCCCCACATCGGTGTGATGATGCGAACACAATACTGTTGGACTGTTCATTCTAAAACTTCAGAAATTCTTTTTGCAACCGATAGTTTACACCTTGGGCTAAAGCTTAGTTACACATGAAATCAATGTTTGAGGCTCAAACCGTTGATGCAGCTCAAGCTGCTCTAGTTGTATGTATTATGAGATCCAAGTGTGTGAATCCTACCACATCGGACATAACCACGGTCTGATCGGCTCCACAGTGTAGGTCGCTGACTTTGTTATACATGAATGATGTTTGTTATTTATAGATACAAAATATATATATACATGTATATATATAATTCAAAACAAAAAAAAAGAAACGGGTCTCGGGTATATGCGCACTCCAGGTAATGTCAGTGATGTGAAATCATGAAGCAATATAATCGTTAGAGATATGTTACAGCGATTCGGTTCAACATTGAACACACTGGGTTTACCGGTGTCCAGTTTAGATAGGTTCTACTGTCATTGTTTTATAACGTTTCTTTATGTTGACGGCTATAGCCGCTATTTTGTGCAGACGACAGCATTTACAAAGTGTCATAGTCATTTATAGGTTCAGCAACGCACATAAGCTAAGTTACTGCTGACATATGAATATCTGAGACGACGCATTAACAAATGTACCGCGTCCATATGTTATTAGTGTAGCCCCAGATCATCAGACGACAGCCACAGTTTGGCTGTGGTCGACACCGTTGGTTCTGCAGTGTCAACGTGACTATACATGTATTTAGCTCAGGTCACACGATTCTACTACACCAGACACTACATGTAGTTCATGTAGTTGTGCATGGGTAAAACTGGCCCATTGAACCTTAGACTACGAGTCCCATGGCGTGACCAATATTACAGTTCGATCACCAATGCATATGTATGGGCGCTGTGTCGCGATGTCCAGCATAGCAATATGCCCGAGTGCAAATCAAGTCCTACTACAAAGCATTTTCTGCAATCTCAATAATTCCGCTCGCCTTAATATTGGTAATACAGTCGAACCTCTCTACAACGGCCAGCCATGGGGAGACTGAAAACTGGCTGTTGAAGAGAGGTGGCTGTTGAAGAGAGGTATATCATATAGAAATCAGAGCTACATTTAAGGTGCATATTTTTTCATTTCTTCGCCAAAACTGGCAATTTGGAAGTGCATTAGAATCGTCTCAATGAGACGATTCTAAAGCACTCCCAACTTGCCAGTTCTGATGAAGAATTAACAAAATCCCCCACAAAGTTTATCAAATTACGTACACTAACTGTGGTCGCAATTCATCACATTGCGTTTTGAAATAATTTTGGCAGTTGTAGGGCGGTGGCTGTTGTAGAGAGGTGGCCGTTCGTGGAGGTTCGACTGTACAACATGCACCTTTCCAGTTACAATGTACAGAGATACACTAGTTAGGCTGGCCTCCTTTTTTCACACCGAAGTGTACCCGTCGTTACGAACGGTTTATTGATAAGTCCGATATTGTACGGCTTGACTACCATCTACGTATGGATTGCGCAAGTCGGTAATTGCTAAATATAAACCTGCTGACAACGTACACGCGATCGGAGTATATATACCCGGCGAATTCGTCCAATACTTCAGAATCAGAAATATACGGATTGGATAGCTTGTCTATCCCGTCCATCTGAAACTCAGCGCTTACTTCGCAATGTAGTCAATACTGTCAATAAGCTTACTTCGTGATGGGTCCGTTTTTCAACGGCCCACCTTTGGTTTTTTAAACATTTTTTTGGTCTGGGCGGTGAGTGATCCCATAGCGACCGCGCTACCACGCTTTCGGGCGTGCTTTGCGGTGGGAGAGCGAACTGCCCGGGCCCCAGTTGGACCCCGGTGTTGGCGTGACTCGGTCACCCGCCGCGCTACACCCGCGGGTTAGACTGGGGGCAATAGCGTCGCTGGAGGTTGACAGACAGGGTACCGTACGGCGCTGGACGGACACGACACTGTTGGAGGAGGATTTAGCGCTACAATGGAGGATTCAGCGCTGGAATGGAGGATTCAGCGCTGTAGCCTATTTCACGAACGTAACAAGGGGAGATAACTCACTGAACTACTTCTTGCCATGATAAACATGTGTAGAATTCTAGTTATGCGTGGAAAAGCTGTACCGACCATACGAGGTGAATACATACCGGTAATACGTCCCGTTTTTAAAACGGGCGTATACAAATGAATAATTTAACCATCATATGTAATCTTTCATTTATGCATGGCAGTATATGTTGGAACCACTGTTGAGATGGTTCAAATCAGTGGTAACAACATATACTTTGGAGAAGAAAATAAAACTGTGTAAACTAGATTTGCCAGTAAGCAAGACTTACCGAGCACCCTCCCCCCCCCCCCCCCCCCCCCCCCCAGGTACCCCTAAATATTAATTGTTTCCAAGTCAGTCTGTTAAGTTTTGTAAAAATACTAAGTATGTGACCTTGGCTTTGGGCTCAGCATGGGGTTGGACGGTCGTGTATTTGTCACAGCATGATAGTAGAGCCTTAGAGGAATGCATGGATTAACTATCAAGAATCTTTCGATGAAGGAAATAGAGATTATAATATATTTCTCTGATGTTAAGTTTAGTGACAAGACTGACGGGCAATCCAACTCCCGTGTACCCGTCATTCGTCAAAATGTGTGTGGTATGATCAGCGACATCACTATTCACCTTTATCAGTTAGTCAACCATAGCGACTATACTACCAGAAACCAAAACCTTCCAAACATACTACAATACATTGGGCTGCGATACAAAATAGTCCCATGTACAGTGTATGTTGCCGTACATGGACCCGTAACGCGAAAAAGGAGAATACAATTTTACGTTTAATCAAACATTTGTAAAAACATAGTACTTTTTCAAATAATTTCTGAAATTTTTAGTAGCCAAATTGTCAATTTCTGAAATATGCGGCTACCAGTAGCACCAACCAACTATAGGTTTTCTACATATATGGTGGTACAATGTACATTCTCAGACAATGGTGATTTGTGTTTCTATCCTGATATTCCACAGATGGGGAACGTTGAACATTATACATCTGTGCCTTCACTGTTATTGATCATTAACTGTGGCCACGACTGGGGAAATAGGGCTTATGGGATTGGCAGATATTGAAACGTTTGAACTTCTATTGCACTCCTGAAGCCTGATAAGTATCAACACTATACGTTATGAGCATTACAGGTTTCATTGACTGAATGGCGAGCAGTGTAAACCCTGATGAGACTGCGAGGATGCATAAACTGATCAGAGGCTACACTGGTCGCATAACCCATAAGCCCCATTTCTCTAGACACAGCCTAATACGAATTTAGTGCAAGGCTGTGACTGGAGAAATTGGGTTTACGGGATCTATGGCCAGTCTAGCTCATGATCTGCTTGCACACTCCTGCAGCGTGATGGCATGTACTGTTTGTTAGAAGCATGACGGATGTGTCAAAGACTCAATGGTCCTCAGTGCAGATCCTGATCAGACTGTGCGGAAGCACAGGCTGATCTGGATCTACACTGGCCGGAAACATCATAAGCCCCGTTTTTCCAGTCAGTGTTATGAACTTGAATTTGGTCCGCCCCAAACAGTAGCCAGCGTGTAGGTCATGACGAGACTGCGCGGATGTGCAGGCTGATCTGTGTCTTCACAGGTCGCAAAACAGTTGTGTTATTTAAGAGACAAGTAAACCATTTAACAAAGATGTCAATTTTATAATTATTGGTCGAATTCAGTCAATATTCATATCATAATGTTATTTTACATGGATTCTAAATATTGTATTTAAGTCCGGAATAATATTGAACTTTTATTCAAAGAATTGCGAAAATTCTTTTTAATTTTCACAAATATTAAAGTCGAAGATCTGCATATTAATTCGTCTGTATGTTATGCAACACTGTCGAAATTAAGCCATAACACGTCCAAGCTGACAGCCGATAAGTACACACAAGTTTAATAAGTAATCTCATTCCAGAGATTGCTACAAAGAAAGTTTGACTCTTTGTCCACGGCGAGACCCAGGACCCTAAACCAACGTCATAGGGCCAATATGTAAATGAGGTAATACATTCCGATATCACTTGCATATAAACATTTTCATTGGTTAATCTAGTGTATCCAGTATGTTTTGGAAATATATTTAGGGAGTTGCAAAATAGTTGTTCACAAGGAAACATCATGTAAAAGTAATAAACGGACATACAGCCGCCGTTTGGCGCGCTGGCAGTGGGTTTGGAGATACATCTTACATTTGTATTTGGTAATTTATTGACATGACAACAAACACAAAACATACAAAATAAAACTGTTAAACGTGGTTATTTGTTAAATTCATTATTTGGGCAGAATGAGCTAATTCCACGTATACAACAAAAAAACAACAACGAAGAACACGTATGGAATCCAAACAAACAGTACGAAACGTCAACCTCGTAATAGTAGCCACACAGTGTCATAAGTGGCCAGCCATGACAAAACAAAAATAGATGGTCGGTAAATTCGACAAATGCTCCCTCTCTCCCTCCCCGATGACTCCTGGATTGAAATTCAAAGTCTTTGACCCTGGGCATTGGTGTAGTATGCTTATTAATGACAATACATGGTGATTAATGTGTATATGATGTTTCAAGTTGATATAGCAAGCGGTCACAGAGATATAGCAATTTGAAAAAACTAACGTAAGCTTCAACAAACAAAATTCTTGGGATCCTGGGCAGCATGGGTATGGTATACAATGAAAATATGGATGATGATCAGTGTGTATATGAAGTTTCAAGTTGATATCGCAAGCGGTCACAGAAATATAGCAATTTGAACAAGAAATGCGTCTGCCGAACGCGGATGTCACCTGCAGCATATTTGAGAAACTGTGACAAAGTGGTTAACCGAAATTTGAGAAACTGTGACAAAGTGGTTAACCGAAAAGTGTGACGGACAGACGGACGGACGGACAGACGGATGGTACAAACACTATATGCCACCCGTTTCTTCGAAACCCGGTGGCATAAAAACTTTAACATAAAATTTTAACAAAATGTTTAGTCATTTGACTTTCACATTGGGCTCCTGGACAGCATGTGTATGGACGGTATGCAATGAAAATATGGATGTTGATCAATGTGTATATCATTATGAAGTTTCAAGTTGATATCGCAAGCAGTCACAGAGATATAGCAATTTGACAAACTTTAACGTAAAACTCGGACGGTGGACAAAGCGCTAACTATATGCTCACGAATTTTTTTTTTCGGGGAGCATATAAATTCAGTCATTTGACCTTGGGCTCCTGGGCAGCATGGGTAGGGTATACAATGAAAATGTGGATGGTGATCAATGTGTATCGGTATATGAAGTTTCAAGTTGATATCCCAAGCAGTCACAGAGATATAGCAATTTTAAAAACTTTAACGTAAAACTCGGACGGCAGACAAAGTGCTAACATTTTTGGGGAGCATAAGTTTGTTTATTAGTGTTTAACGGCCTATCAACAGCTAATGTCATGTAAGGCCGGGCAAACGGTTTCGATCCCATTTTAACCTGCTGCATTGGTGGTGGGGGGGGGGGGGGGGGAGGTGGGGGGGTGGGGGGAAATCCCTAAATCAGAACGGAATATTTACATTGAGAACAAATATATTCAGCCCTGAAATTAGAATAACCGGACCTGGTGCCAGGTCCATACCACACCAAGTCACTTGGCCCCATCCCCTAAAATAGGATTACGAATATCGTAATACTCATATAAGGGGTATTACCAGATTCAACTGTCACATACACAATGCCAAAGACGTATGTAAGGGCAAAACCAGAATAAACAGACAGATGGACGGACGTACGATCAGTAGCGAGGGTAATTGTATGAATGTGGAAGGATGTATCGTTACTAAGTAATGCATGTGTGCAATATGAAGATATTAGCTGAAGGCAAACAGAAATTATAGGCGATCGAGACTTACAAAAACGTTCAAAAAATAAACAGACATACTGGGCAGGGCCCTAATTAACATATCAAAAGCCATTCCAGTTACTTAGTGGTGAAAGCGTTAAATTAGAAACCATCAAATGCATAGGCTTTACATATATACTCAATTGGTTGTAAAACCCAGATTGCAGGCAACTCGTAGGTACATGTACAATTGGTAGTAGGGTCAAACTGCTACATGACCACAACAAAATTGCAAGAAAACGTTTTATAGTGTTTTTCTGTAGTATAAGGTCTGGTGAAGAACATATCAAAAGTTGGCCAAAATCGGACCACCAGAAAGTGTTGAAATATGACGTCATAAAAGATGGCCGTCAATGTTTAAAAATGGCTAAACGTTAGTCCTATCTGTTAAATTCAACAAGTTCTCACACATTTAAGTGTGAATATTACCTATTATATTCATTATGAATATTACCTATTATATTCATTATTTTGCCAAATGAATAATTCCGGAACGTGATAAAAGTGTTACATGTGACGTCATTACGTCGAGAATAGCGTCATATCATGAAGAATGACGTCATGACGTGGTTTAGTTCTAATTTAAATATCAATCACTTCTGTCTTTAATTTCACCGTCATCTGAAACTGAATCTTGGGACACATTGTCACAGTTGCCATTTTGGCAATGTCCACAAGCCGTGGTGCTTTCAAGTCCATGCTTTTTGCAGCTACATTTCAGTGTGCTGCATCCCGAGGAACAACTGCATCTGATCATTTTAAGCAGTTGGTCTGGTGCGGGACTATTGTCCATCATGAGTGGAACATGTTTACGCTCTTGTACATACCAGCCCCATTTAGTGGGATCCATGCCTTCATTATTGCCCATCCACTGCATGACTTGTAAGTGACTCCGTCGAGAGTGAAGATTTGTGGCCGAGGTTGTTGGGGGCAGTCTTTCTGGTTTCACAAAAGTCTTTGCTGCGGACACTTTCTTGCAAAGGTAACCATAGCACAATGACACTATAGACGCAGATTGGGTTCCATTGAACAGGGAGACCATTGCTTTGCAGCCAGTACTTTCTACAGTAGCTGCGTCTGTATTTTGGTGTACAGAAGATCTTTGAACATGCGCGCAAGACAGAATCGCCCTTGACAAATATTTGGAAAACAGACTTATTGCCGACCCCACATATTCATGAAGTAGTGTCGCAGCCAGAGAACACATGGACAAACAACATGCCAGAGCAGACATCATCACCAAGCGACTGTTTCAGAACTTTGATGTTATACACATTTTTCTTCGTCTTTGTCGGACCTAAAGAAAAGATCATTGCAGTCTTTTGTTGCGCGATACAATAGCAAGACCAATCCACCAGAAACCT
Source organism: Conchocele bisecta (assembly GCA_029237695.1). Lineage (NCBI taxonomy): Eukaryota > Metazoa > Mollusca > Bivalvia > Lucinida > Thyasiridae > Conchocele > Conchocele bisecta. Next base: position 36,831,903 of record CM055277.1, read on the forward strand.
CTGAAACAACAGAGCTGGTTCAATGGTTCGGTCCTCAATCACCTTGATGGCATTAGCTGTTGCTAGTGTCTTTACTTTAGTCTTACGTCTGTACGAATATGAAAAGACGGATTGCCCTTCAATTTGTTTAACTATGTCTCTTCCAACAGCAAACAGATCTTGAACATTTACATCCTTATCATCATTTATTCCTGTGATAATGTTTCTCAATGTCGTCTCCTCCGAGAAGGGAAAATGTTCTTCAAGCTTGGCTGCAAGTTTTGACATGTCCACATTGTCTCTCTCCATTCGCGATGCAGTTGTCTCCATGTGTTGTTCACTTGTTGTGTACACTGTGTTATTGAAGTCCTGCATGGCATAGTTGTAGGCTGAGGATATTGGAGCAGACATTGTCCAAACGGCTCGTTGGTGTTCAGTCATGCCACTTCCTCTAGTTAACCCACCTGTACTTATCAGGCACCGCATCAGAGTCTGCTCAATCACTAAATCGAAGCCAAGGCCAGCCCAGTACCGATTGATGCGCCTTATTACATGGAATCCATTCAGGAATTTCTGGAACACTGCAGGCTTTTCAATTTCTTTTGCCTCAACTGTCTGCAGGTAGAGATACGCAGATTTCAGATAATTTGCGTGCCCAGCAGCAGCATAGATTGGTAGGCACTCAGATATAGCGTGGAGGTGGATTTTCCACGACCCAGTGCGATCAGCTTTGATTAGCTCACGAGCACCTCCCAACATTTGTTGATAGTTCAGCCACAGTTTGCTCGTCTCTGAAATATTGGATAATTCGCTTTGGCTGCGATCTGTTACGTAAGACACTGATTGACAAGGAGAGGTCCACGAAATGAGCGCTGCACAGCTTTTCCGCTCATCACGTGTACGACTGCATTTTCGCCGTATATCTTCAAGATGTCCTGGAGTCCACTTCAATCCATTAATGTTCCTATAGCACCAAGCAAATTCATAAATGTGTGGAAGCTTCCTAATAACAGCACATCTCGTATTGGACTATTGTGAGGAACCTCGTGTATTATCTCGGAAGCTTTCCAGAAAAGTGGCTGGTCAAATGTAACAACCGGTGGGGCGTTATACTTAGATGAAAGCTTGCAAATATACTCAAGAGTAGAGAAGATACATGTCTTGTCGCCCGGGTACATGTCGATCATTGGAAGGAAGACTATCGATGACTGTCCAGGATGGTCGAATTGCTTGTGCAGTACGTGCATCATGCCTTGCCAATTTGGTACTGGTTGACTAAACCGAAAGGATACCTCCCACAATATGTCAATAGTATGACCCACATCGATTAGACCTGCCAGTGGTTGGAATTGTATACTACAACGTAATTGCTTCGCAAAACCGTACTCCACAATGTCCACTTTTGTTTCGTCAATATGTAATTCGGAGAGTTTTCGTCTAAGTATTGTTTGAGTAATTTGTTGGCTTGGGGTTATGGCTGCTATCATCCACATGCCATGAAATGTACCTTTTCCATCTAGTGACACAAGGTTGTGGTCGACATTATCTGCTGAAAACAACATCGTATCGGCCATATTGACATCAGGGGCAACTGCGGAAGCAGCGTTTTCCTCAAACATTTGAACTTCTGAGTATGAGGAGCAATACCCCATGGTGGACAGGATGTCTATCAAAAACCTTGATCGGAAGTGAGCCCGATTTATAACGGCGTAATTAAAGCCCTTGGACGAACTGCTTGAACACGTGCTTGTCCAATACTCGCTTCTTTCTGACGGGTGTCCTTTCCGACGAGAAGATTTTGAAGCAGACGGCGCAAACTAGGCGCAATGTATCCTAAAGCAGATTCGAGTTCAAGGTCTGAAGCTTTCGGATACTCATCCGTTAAAGGTGTAATAATGGTTTTGACATCACTTTTGATGAATTTGGCGGAAGTTTCTATTATCGCTTTCTTATGACCTTCCTCATCATCCTTAATTGGCAAGTAATTCCGCATTTGCTCTGGAATTTTCCTCAACTTTCGACTTTATTTACAAAAAAACGAATGTCTACGACGAAAATCTCAAGTGCGATAAGGTTGGCTTTCTCATACACTGGCTCTTTTATTAATTAAACTGACAATTTACGGGCCCAGTTTTGTAAATTTTTATTCATTTATGCATCATATATACTGTTTACCGCGTTACGAATATAAGTGTTATAACCCTACAGAAATACGTCATGACGTCATTTTCGACGTCATGACGTCACATGAACCACTGATATCATAACAACAAAGTATACCTTTAATAAAACAATGAATATCAGCAATAATGTTCACACGTTATTTGGCAAGAAAGTGTTTTATTTAACAGATACGAGAGATTTTAGTCATTTTTTTATCCATGGCAGCCATCTTTTTTGACGTCACATTTAGACCCTTTCTGGTGGTTAGATTTCGGCCAACTTTTGATGTTCTTCTCCAGACCTAGTAGTACAGAAAAACACTATAAAACGTTTTCTTGCAAATTTTTTGGGGTTAGCGGAAAAAAATTCCCACGTTGACCCTACTATGGGGTATAGTCGTAATTAAAGTATTGTTTACTAATCTGTTGCATCATCTGTACATATGAGACACAGTACCTTAAAACGTTTGCAACATCTGCGTAGAACCTTACCTGTTCGTAATTTAGTCAATGAAGAATCCTTTCCATCCGAAAAGCAGTATTAATTCCTAGTGCATTGCATGGATTGTTTGATTGGGATTTTACGTCTGTTCAACAGCAAGGCTATATACTGATGGGCATGCACCAGTATGTGGGTGTGAATAACGTTCAGTACTGCACTTACAATAAAAACTTTAGGTACCGGATTACTCTACTCGGCTGCAGATCTCAGTAAGATAAGAATCCTTAAGAATGGATTTGATTTATTGGTTTTTAACAGCCTATCAACAGCTAAGGTCATTTACGGTTGGGCCAATGGGTTCGATTCCACATTTATTTGTGTTGATGGTGTTAATGGCTCATCAACAGCTAAGGTCATTTAAGGCAGGGTCAATGGGTTTAGTACTAAATCCCATATATTACCTGTACAAGTACATGTACAAATGGGGGGAAAATCCCAAAATCAGAACTGAATATTTACAATAAACTAGAAATGTGGCCCGTCGGCACACGAATGCCCCCGCTGGCAGGCAGCCAAAGAAAACAAGGCATATTTAAATTATAAGCCATTTACCCGAGCGTTAGGGTTTCGAACGCACCAAGTCTGTGACCTTGACCCTGGGCGTGGGCGCGACGAATGTGGATTTGTGACAGGGCGGTAGAGGACCATTGGAGCAATGCGTGTGTGAAATGTGAAGCAGATCAGAGCAAGGAAACAGAAATTATAAGCCATTTACCCGAGCGTCAAGGTTTCAGGACGGACGTACGGACGCCGGTAACACTATATGCCTCCCTCACCATTCGGTGGCGGAGGCATAAAAAATTATGTATTCAGCCCTGAAATCAGAATAATACTGATCTGATGCCAGGTCCTCGCCACACCAGAATCACTTCTGAAGTAGCATCAGAAATAATCTTAATACTTTTATAATGGGCAATAGCCCAATTCAACTCACAGGTAACAAAAGAGCCAAAGATAAAAACGTACCCGCGGGCCAAACTAGGCAAATCATGATTCCTATAACGAGGAACTCCTACCGTTAATTTACGCCGTCGCGTTCACCCAACCAACCACCCACCCACTTGCACCCACTCGATTCCGCATTTAACCTGCTGCATTAGGGGTGGGGGGTGGGGAATCCCAAAATTAGTTCATGCGATGGGTAATAAAATGCGATGGGTAATAAAAACTAATTTATCCCAAAATCAGAACGGAATATTTACATCGAACAAAATATATATTCAGTCCTGAAATTAAACTCTCACATATAAGAATGCCAAAGACGTATCCGTGGCCAAACCAGGTCTGGTCGGTCGGGATTTCGCAAGAATGAATCCCGATCGACCAGGCCTGGTTTGGCCACGGATACGTCTTTGACATTCTTATATGTGCGAGTTTAATTTCAGGACTGAATATATATTTTGTTTGATGTAAATATTCCGTTCTGATTTTGGGATAAATTAGTTTTTATTACCCATCGCATGAACTAAATATGGACAAGACAATGTGGCATGTTCGCAGCCCACAAATGGCAACGGTGACAGATTGGAGACACTCTGGAAAACTTCTTGTCCGAACCCACGGACAGACACGTCGTCCAAACACTGTAGGCCTCCCAGCTGTGTCGAGACTGGGGGCAAGAAACCGGCAATCAAGGACACAGAGGTGACGGTTATATCCCCAGTCTTCTGTCCGAGAATAATAAATGATGACAATTATTCAAACTTCCAATACCGTTACTTTATTTCAATAAACAAGCACAAGGTCAGGCACACTGACAGAATAAATAAGACTAAATATTGTGGCCGAGACTGGAGAAATGTTGCCTGTGGCAATCAGTGTAGACCCAGGCCAACATATGAAGTCTGCACTGTTTGCCATTTACTCAGTGAAACAACCATTGTGCTTCCAACAAACAGTAGGGATCATTATCGGGCTGGAGGAGTGCAGCAGTAGACTGGACGCTAGACTGGCCACAACTGCCGTAAGCCCACTTTCTCCAGTCACATTAGAGCCATAATCGGACAAGATTGGACCAGTTACATTCCTGACCGGCATCACGATGAAATAGGATGGGCAGTAACATTTACAACAATGATCGATCGCAACAGAAAATTGTTTGATGTGATTCCACATGTATGCGTCACCGTGACAGCTCGTGCATAGTGATTAACCCCTTTCATCCATAAACATCCGACATTGATAGTTTCATGCTCATTTCTGGACTCAGTATTTATTAAATCTTTGAAACATACGAACACTGTACATCATGAAGAGACGGCTTGCTACAAGTCAGCTCATCTGAATCTTGCAAGTGTTTGCTTTATGGTCTGTAGAGTTGAAAGAGTTAATAGGCCATTTTGGAAAGATCAGCAATAAACACCACAAAGAACATTTTGATCGATCATCGACAATACAATCAAAACAGTTACTGTGGTACATGTATATTTATATCCTATATCTCAACTAAAATGTCAATCATTTGTAAGCTGCCGTAATCTATAACTAACAAAAATTCACATTTCGTTAGCTACAGTATCTAACTTTAATATTTACTATACTAATCAATAATAAATTCTATGTTCGAACACAGATTGAGAATGTATGCTTGGAAGTCCTGTCTTGATTAAGAATTTATATTCCATATCATAATCAAATCCAAAAAATATTTTCAATCAACTTTCAATTGTAATTTATCATCGCTGTAACACGAGCCTTCAGTCAGTGGCATTTCCTACTGCGATTCCAGAATTGATTGTACAGAGGGGTGGAAGGCAACTCAATTTCTTATTTATGGGTGGGGTAGAACAATTGAAAAGTCCTTAAAAAGTCATCTGAATGTTAATTTAGTTACATGGGTAGTGTTTTCTTCTCTCAAAAACTGCCTTCCACAAGCCCCATAGAATTAATTCTAGAATTGCCATAACAGAGAAATTGTTTACAGATTGGAAAGCCATATATACACTGATCAGACTGCACCAAAGCACAGGCTGGTCTGTATCTACCCTGGTCACAACCATTTTTGTCAGAACGTGGCCCATTTACTAATGATATATATATATATATTATTCAACGTTGTCAATTTCTGATATGTCGCTGCGACTGGAGAAATGGGCACATGGCATTTGCGATCAGTGTAGATCCTGACCAGATTGCGCAGAAGCGCAGTCTGATCAGTGTCTGCAACATAATATAATTTATGAACCGTACATTCTCCAGCTGTATGACTATGCTAGCAGATTACCAACATACTGAACATACATCATGGGCCACGGCACAGGGTCCATGGCAGAGTTTGAATACAGGAATAAATTCAAAATCATCAGAAATACTTAATCAACGAAGAAACAAACTAATCAATAACACGAGACCTGTGTTCTAACAAAGCAATGCCTATTTTATTCATAACGAGTGTATATCCTATAAATTTGATAAAAGATTACAGACATGGCATGGCTGAAATGATATAAACTGCTCGCCACAAAATCAGCTGCATGGTGGAATGATCTGGATATACACTGGCCACAAACATACAAAACACGGTTTGTCAAAATACGACTCAAATTGCGCATTATTTTCGTTAAGTAGCACAATTTATTTACAACATATCATTAAGCACAGAAAATTCAAATCATTATTTTATTTCTCCACATATGTACGATTAAAACCTTTGTTGTGTTGTTTCTGCTCTCCCACACGTGGACCTATGTGAAAAGCCACAACCTACACAGGCAAGTTCATATAATGAAAGCGAAGCAAGATATATGTCCTTCTTTCCAAATGTTCTCATTGACAAACAAAATCTAAATAAGTCGGTTATCACCACATCAAAAGACACGTCACCGACCAGGACAGAAAATGGGCTTACGGAGTTTGAGACCAGCGTGCAGTCTAATAAAGGCCGCCACCACCGTTAACAGTAATGTTCCTACATCACGGGGTATGGAGTGGCGGCGGCTATTTGCCTCCCCGGGCCATGGAGGTGGAGAACAGGACCAACTGTTTCTTCTTCTTCTTCCCACTGCTGGGGGTTGGCCGCGCATCGACTTCTGGAAAAACCAGAGCTCCAAATAAGGTGTGTATTGGCGTATTTTACACACTTATTTTAGCAGAATACGCACTGATCATCAAAAGTAGGAGTATAAAATACTCACAACAATGTGAAAATACGCATTGATTTTCGAAACGAGTAGTGAAAATACTGTAATAAAGTTGAAAATTTACTTTGTTGCTTTCTGCAGCTCAAATAAGTGAATTTTTAAATTTGTTATATTTTTTATCATTTATTCCCTATTTAATAAGGAAGAAAATCAATAATACATTTGTAAACGACAATCGAATGGAATGATGCTTCACAGCCAGTCAACACGGACAAGTAGCATTTGGGGCCCAAGTGCAACAGTACGACATCTGGAAATAAATCAGCGACCCACAGATCCTCAGTGTATTCACGTTTGATAGGTTTCAATGTACTTTATCAGTAATGGTAATGTTGAATCATGATTGACAGTGAAAACTCTAAACTGGACACTCCGACAACCTCTTAGTGTAAAGACCCAACATGAACAAAGCCACGTTCATTTCAACAAAAATTAGAAATGGACGCTTGTCGACAAGCGCATGTGTATCCCCCTCCCCAGTTACACAAGTAGTTTGAAAAAAGGGTGTTCAAGTTATGCTCCGGAGACAAAATCAGTGACGGAAAAAACAAAAGGAGATAACTAAAAAATTAGTGATGCAAGAGTTGTCATTCTTGCGTGACACACCTTTAGGGTTGTGGTCTATGCATGTGTGAAGTTAATATTCCAAAGGGTGTTCGAGTTATGCTCCAGACACGAAATCAGTGCACAAAACAACAAAGGGAGATAACTAAGAAATTAACGACGCAAGAGTTGTCATTCTTACGTGCGACACAACTTTGGGTCATCTTCTATGCATGTGTGAAGTTTAATAAACTAGACAATGTGTTCATAGAACACGGATGTCCCACATATCGCTTTGATAATAAATGAGGCCAAATTCCAAGTAAAAATTTTCTTTTACCCGAGAGTTAAAGTTTTTGAAGCACCAAGTATGTGACCTTGACCCTGGGCTTGGCGGGGACAGGACAAACGTGGATTTGGCACAGGGTGGTAGAGGACCATTAGAGCAATGCATATATGAAATATGAAGATGATCCGTGAAAGAAAACAGAAATTATAAGATATTTACCTGAGCGTTAAAGTTTTTGAAGCACTAAGTATGTGATGTTAACCCTCGGCTTGGCGGGGGCAGGACGAACGTGGATTTGGCACAGGGCGGTAGAGGACCATTAGAGCAACACATATATGAAATATGAAGTTGATCCATGAATGGAAAGAAAAATTATAAGATATTTACCTGAGCGTTAAAGTTTTTGAAGCACCAAGTATGTGACCTTGACCCTGGGATTGGCGGGGCAGGACGAACGTGGATTTGGCACAGGGCGGTAGAGGACCATTAGAGCAATGCTTATATGAAATATGAAGCTGATCCGTGAAAGAAAACAGAAATTATAAGATATTTACCCGAGCGTTAAAGTTTTTGAAGCACCAAGTATGTAACCTTAACCCTGGGCTTGGCGGGGGCAGGACGAATGTGGATTTGGCACAGGGCGGTAGAGGACCATTAGAGCAATGTGTATATGAAATATGAAGCTGATCCGTGAAAGAAAACAGAAATTATAAGATATTTACCCGAGCGTTAAAGTTTTTGAAGCACCAAGTATGTGTGACCTTGACCCTGGGCTTGCCGGGGGCAGGACGATTTGGCACAGGGCGGTAGTGAACCATCAGAGCAATGTGTATATGAAATATGAAGCAGATCGGTCGAAGGATGAAGAAATTATGAGACATTTACCCGAGTGTTAAAGTTTTGTGACGGACGGACGGACGGGGACGGACGGACGGACGGGAGGACGGGACGCACGTTCCTACGAATGAATACTTGTTGGGTTTTTACTGTATAAAAATACCCAACAAGAGTACCCAACACTATCCTAACCCTACCCAATAAGATCCCCGTACGCTTACAACAAGTACCCATTCGTGTGTGCGGACGGACGGACGGACGGACGGACGGACGGACGGACGGACGAGGGTAACACTAAATGCCCCCTCCACTATCGTGGTGGGGCATAAAAATATTCCAAAGGGTGTTCGAGTTATGCTCTGGATACAAAATCAGAGCACGAAACAACAAAGGGAGATAAGTAAACAAGAATTCTGCGGAATCAGATGCCTCGCCTTGTCCCGCCTTGACCTCGAGCCTGGGCCCGAAAGCAATTTTCACTGGCCCGAATATATTATACAATTATTGACTAGTGAGCCATAGAATATCAGATTATATTCTATGGCTCACTAGTCAATAATTGTTTTATTATATGATAATAGTCTGTATATAGCACTTACGACCTTATGCTACTAGACAAAAATTGAAAAAGAATTTGAAACTAGAAATGTGGCCTGTCGGCACACGAATGCCCCCGCTGGCAGCCAAAGAAAACGAGGCATATTTGATTATAAGCCATTTACCCGAGCGTTAAGGTGTCGAACGCACCAAGTCTGTGACCTTGACCCTGGGCTTAGCGGGGGTGGGACGAATGTGGATGATTTGTCACAGGGCGGTAGAGGACCATTGGAGCAATGCGTGTGTGAAATGTGAAGCAGATCCGAGCAAGGAAACAGAAATTATAAGCCATTTACCCAGCGTTAAGGTTTCGAAAGCACCAAGTCTGTGACCTTGACCCTGGGCTTAGCGGGGACGGGACGAATGTGGATTTTTCACAGGGCGGTAGAGGACCATTGGAGCAATGCGTGTGTGAAATGTGAAGCAGATCCGAGCAAGGAAACAGAAATTATAAGCCATTTACCCAGCGTTAAGGTTTCGAACGCACCAAGTCTGTGACCTTGACCCTGGGCTTAGCGGGGGCGGGACAAATGTGGATTTGTCACAGGGCGGGGGGTAGAGGACCATTGGAGCAATGCGTGTGTGAAATGTGAAGCAGATCCGAGCAAGGAAAACGGAAATTATAAGCCATTTACCCCCAGCGTTAAGGTTTCGAAAGCACCAAGTCTGTGACCTTGACCCTGTGCTTAGCGGCGGCGGGACGAATGTGGATTTGTCACAGGGCGGTAGAGGACCATTGGAGCAATGCGTGTGTGAAATGTAAAAATAATAATGCTTGCTACTGGAGCCCAGAATTTTTTTTAATAGTACTATATTTATCTACATATATCTGCACAGGTCCACATAATGCCACAATATTTTCAACACAGTACCCAATGTAGTAATTTACCTGTATAAATTACCTGTGGTCAGCAGTGGTCAAGCACTGGACATTTGCACATGCAAGCCCATGCTAGCACATGGTTCTCCCAGTCTCTATTGTTCTCTCTACAGGTAAGGTGTACAGAGCACACGAGAAAAGGTGTACAGAGCACACGAGAAAAGGTGTACAGAGCACACGAGAAAACGGGTCTTCATGCATTATTGTCCAGTTTGTAGAGTGCGCAAAACAAAAAAGGGAGATAACTAAAAAATTAGCTACGCAAGAGTTGTCATTCTTGTGCGCGACACACCTCCGGGTCGTGGTCTATGCATGTGTGAAGTTTCATGAAAATATTCCAAAGGGTGGTCGAGTTATGCTCCGGACAGGAAATCAGTGAGCGAAAACAAAAAAGGGAGATAACTAAAAAATTAGCTATGCAAGAGTTGTCATTCTTATGCACGACACACCTTCGGTTCGTGGTCTAATTGAATGTGTTAAGTTTCATAAAAATATTCCAAAGGGTGGTCGAGTTATGGTCAATCAGTGCGCGAAACAAAAAAGGGATAACTAAAAAATTAGCTATGCAAGAGTTGTCATTCTTGTGCGCGACACACCTTCGGGTCGTGGTCTATGCATGTGTGAAGTTTCATGAAAATATTCCAAAGGGTGGTGGAGTTATGCTCCGGACACGAAATCAGTGTGAGAAACAAAAAAGGGAGATAACTAAAAAATTAGCTATGCAAGAGTTGTCATTCTTGTGCGCGACACACCTTCGGGTCGTGGTCTATGCATGTGTGAAGTTTCATGAAAATATTCCAAAGGGTGTTCGAGTTATGCTCCGGACAAGAAGTGTCTGCGGCGGACGCGGCGCGCTGTCAAATCCATAGTATCCCCCGACGGAGTCCGGGGGATACAATAACACTAGATCAAGTGAGCAGTGTAAACGTAAATATTTCAAAACTTTTAAACGTAAATTTAAAATAATTTGACCTTGAACCTAGCTTGGCATGAAAGCCACATGGGTGGGCTATAGAATGAAACAAGAAATGTGGCCTGTCGGCACACGGATGCCCCAAGTGGCAGATTGGAGAAACTGTGGCAATGTTAATTAACCAAAGTGATAAGTATTCACAAGTACATTTATGTATGATGTATTGAAATATTTAAGGAATATCGAAGTTATGACATAATTGAGAAATTCCAAACTTCTTAATGTGTGAAAAAGTTCAAAGTTGTCATGGTCAAAGGTCAAGGTCATATTAAGGGCAGCATGGATGTGGGACATTTGTCCACAGGTACACTGCGTTGAAATATTTAAGTAATCCTTCAAGGGATATAGAAGTTATAACCAATTTTGAAACTCTGGCAAACTTTTTAATATGGGAAAAAGTTCAAAGTTGTAAAAGTTATATTAAGGGCAGCATAGACGAGTGGCATTTGTCCACACACAGTCCAAACACTATATGCCTCTGGCTCTACTGAGACCGGGGGCATAAATATGGATGATTATAAAGAAATATATGAAGTTAAGCCAACTTACGGTTGCAGAGATAATGGGTACCCAGGAAACTTTACAACGCAAATCTTACGGACGGACATACGAAAAGTGTATACCCCTCAACATACTCCGTATACTGGGGATATAATTACACCTGTGCAGTGTAGTATGTTGTATAAAACATTACCTGATTAATAGAATATCGATCTACGTATCGTTTATATATCAGGAGTCTTAGCGCTATAATTGCAGTCCAGAAATTCCTGCAAGCTCCCAGCCTCACCTGAGAAACTTGCTATCACAAAACACAAGACGTGCCATGAAATGGGATTTGTGACGAGTGTAGCTCCTGATCAAATAGCACTCCTGTAGCCTGATAACGATCTATATTGCGCATGACAGGTATGTCATTGATGGCATGACAAATAGTGCAGGTCCTGATCAGATTTTACGGATGCCCAGGCTGATCTCGATTTACACTGGTCGCAGCGGTGGGAACAGTTCCACATGTCAAATCCTGAGAATGGCTAAACAAACATATTTTTGCACCCACAAATGCGTAAAAGTGTGCCTACCATGTTGAAACATTAGTACTTTTCTGCAATTATCAGGAACCTCAAATCCTGATTTCAGAATATATCCTGAAAATTCCCACCCGTCCAGCCACATTTATGAGTGGACGGCCATAGAACAGTGGGCGTACCAGTGCGGGTGGCATCTATGCTCTGGAAGGCATCCTGTATGGCGGTGCCGAACGAGCTCTGGTAGCGGGGAACCCGCACCTTGTCCTCATTGTCGCTGTCGTCACTAGCACGCTGGGAACTGGTGGAGCCAGGTGACAGGGGCTCCTCCCCCTTGTGGTGGCTCGGCCACGTCGTCGACCGCTTACCAGCCTTCAGCATCTACATGGAGCATACCAGGGGACCGTTTCACTAAACTTTGTACAACTAAAATGTTCGCTAGTGCAAATTTAGGATCGTCTGGAAATTTCAATTGATGGATTTACATTTATTGAGCATATACTGAATAAATGTAAATCAAATAATTGTTTACAAGAAAACATTTTTAATGTGAAATTTACAGACTATCATATGCAGCCTATACTCAATAAATGTAAATCCAATAATTCTTTACAAGAAAACATTTTTAATGTGAAATTTACAGACAATCATAATTTTGCACTTACAAACATTTTAGTCGTACAAAGTTGAGTGAAACGGCCCCCAGGACAGTCGTGATATCAAGGTTATCTGACAAGGCTATAAAACGTGTAGGAGACTCGCCAAGTATGATGGAAAGTGTTAAGTGATGGGGTGAATGTCCCAGCAACAGCTAAGGTCATTTAGGTATGGGACGTCGGTTTCAAGTCTCATCCGAAAGACCAGGGGGCCATTTCACTATAAAACTTTGTACGACTAAAATGTTTGTAAGTGCAAAACTATGATAGTCTGTAAATTTTACATTAACAATGTGTCCTTGTAAACAATTATTGGATTTACAATTATTGAGCCAAGGCTGCATGTGCAGCCGATGCTCAATAAATGTAAATCCATCAATTGAAATTTACAGACTATTCTAAATCTGCACTTAGACATTTTAGTCGTACAAATTTTAGTGACATTTTAGTCGTACAAAGTTTAGTGAAACGGCCCCCAGTGGGATGGAAGTACTATGGAATTATTTTTTGATGGCTAAGGCTATGATGAAGTTTGGATATTTCTTACATGGAGAATACCAGACATTTGACAAAGTTTGTCACGCAGAATATAAAACAAGTAGAAATTTTGAGGATCGCTCAGGAATTCATACTGTTTCCGAGCAGAGCCTGTAAACTTGATATTAAAAGGCACTATTTTAGTAGTGGTGCAACGATATACCGGTATACCGGTATATTGCGATGTCATTCTGACGATACGTATCGCGGTACGGTTTTCGCGTATCGCGATATTTACACCATATTCTCGGTCGCCATCTTGTGTTAAAATAATTGTGTAAAATTATTCAAAATCATTCAAAACATAATTTTTAATATGACAGAAGTCAATATTTGTAATAAATACGCCACAATTAGATGACTAATACATGTAGTGAGTAATCTCGGACGTCCAACACATCTGGAAGTTTTACAGCAAATTCCGTGTGTAAAGTTTGTAAACCGTACCGTTACCTGGGTTCATTTCCCACCCAGTGACCTAAATCTCGCTAATTGCAGATCTGTCGAACTGTTTACAATACCATTTGTTTTACGACACCCGATTGTTTTACCAAATTTTGATCACATCATTATGCGAATCATTAAAATCATGCCTACCCGCTGTGACACTAAAAGTCACGGGTCGTAGTTACACACATTTTTGTCAGTTTATGACACTTTGTGGGATACCATTTCCGAAATAAAAATAGCATCCAATCGTTAGCTACGAGTAGTGGCCTACACAGCGGATGCTTCCGCCCATGTTTGCAACTTTCTTTTTCGCCGAAAAGTGTGAAAGAATTAAATACGAAATCGATATATTCTAATACAATCCTTTTATGCCGAGAACAAGTATTGTTTATTACATTACTAACTTTTTATTTCAACCAAATATGACTTGACTCTAATGTCAGAAAACATGAAAAAGTCTGTAAATATCACGGACAATTTCGGCGATTTCGTACCTATGTAGTTTCGTCCTTTTGCAACTTTTTCCAATCGATGTTAACGTAACCCGATTTTTATGATAATTCAGTTTGGTATTAAGTAAATATACAGAATTTATGCACATCCAAGTTCATAAACGACATTTATGTATTTGCTTCTGCTCGATTAACACAATAAATTTGCGAGAAGCATAAATGACTAAAAACCTGTTACTAATTGTGCCTGCATAATTTTGTCTCCCGTTGCGTGAGACTGGAAACAGATACAGTGTTATGTAAAGGCATTCACTGATGTATGCGCCCCGTGGACAATAATATCCTACAGGAGAGGCTAATACCGATGGACTGTCGGCTGGCAAAATGTATGTTACCGTGTGTAGTACATTTTCGACCAGTATATGGCATAGCGATCACGACAATTCGGATATTTACAGCTCACCATTCCATCAATGAAGCACCCAGCATGATAATAACAAGCAAAATAGAATGTTCTCATGCTAAATGGATTTGCAATTTGATCAGCAGCTACACTGGTCGCAAATACCATAAGCCCCATTTCTCCCGTCACAGCCAAAAAATGAGAGAAAAGCACTGCACACATCACCAGTCAATTCAGACTTGAAATCAAACAAGCCACTGTATCCGGTCATTAACCCGATCAGCTGTGAAATTGCCAGGTAACGGCTGTTCCATTTACCTCCTAATATTTGTGACCAGTTGCTATTATCATTATTTACTTGATAGAAATACAATTAGTTTGTCTCTGTAGCAGTTAATGATGTTTATGCTTGTACACAAGTATTATTGCAATAAAAAAACAACAGTATTGCAACTGATTAACTAGTTTATTATAAAGTTTGTCCAATTCATGTAACAGCCAATTTTTACAACACATCGATTAAACATGTGTGTATTAAAATATTTCAAACACGACCTTTACATTTCACTGGGGGCGACAGTCGATAAATATAGTACAGTAAGCATAAGTTATATATTTTCTACGTTTATGCGAAGCATATTTGCTTCAAACAAACTACAGAAAGCACAAAACTTAGCCAAGCAATATAGGCGATTCATGACCTAATTTCGCCTGCACCCAGTAGCCGACTTATGGGCCGCGACTTGGCTCAAGACGGATTTTTTGGGCTCGACTTATGGGGCGGGTAGACTTATGACTATCAATATACGGTATACAGTTACGCGATAATTAACTATAAGTAAGAGAAAAAATCAGGGAAAATATGATTTTGATCACTAATTTCCTCTCGTCCAGAAATAATCATTAATGTCAAACGTTTCTGGGCAAAGTCCTGACCCACACAGTGTTTTGATGTGTTCTAATGACAATAATAAACAACAAAGACTGTTCTTCATCTCCTGTTTGTTTTTATTATTATTTGTTCATACATGGTATAATATCGCAATAAGTATTGCAATATGGGTTTGTTGTATCGCAATATATCCCAATACGGGTTTGACCGTATCGTTGCACCTCTATAGCATCCTATTCTATTCCTCAAGTACCGGTAAAATCGTATGCGAGAGAATGGGAAAGTAGAACATGGATGTTGTAAAGAAAGAAATGCAGTTTTGTTTATGTTGTGTTATTACACGTCATGCGATGTCACCTGACCAATAGAACAGCAGAGAAGTTGTGAGCCGGATATAGGCATATCTAGTCAATGCAGCATATGACAATTTGATATAGGTCAGTCTGTATGTATCGGCAAGGGCAAAGCTTGTAACCCGATCTGTATGTATCGGCGAGGGCAAAGCTTGTAACCCGATCTGTATGTATCGGCGAGGGCAAAGCTTGTAACCCGATCTGTATGTATCGGCGAGGGCAAAGCTTGTAACCTGATATGTATGTATTGGCGAGGGCAAAGCTTGTAACCCGATATGTATGTATTGGCGAGAGCAAAGCTTGCAACCTGATATGTATGTATCGGCGAGGGCAAAGCTTGTAACCCGATCTGTATGTATTGGCGAGCGCAAAGCTTGTAACCCGATATGTATGTATCGGCGAGGGCAAAGCTTGTAACCCGATCTGTATGTATTGGCGAGGGCAAAGCCCGATCTGTATGTATCGGCGAGGGCAAAGCTTGTAACCCGATCTGTATGTATCGGCGAGGGCAAAGCTGGTAACCTGATATGTATGTATCGGCGAGGGCAAAGCTGGTAACCTGTATGTATCGGCGAGGGCAAAGCTGGTAACCTGATATGTATGTATCGGTGAGGGCAAAGCTGGTAACCTGATATGTATGTATTGGCGAGGGCAAAGCTTGTAACCCGATCTGTATGTATCGGCGAGGGCAAAGCTGGTAACCTGATATGTATGTATCGGCGAGGGCAAAGCTTGTAACCCGATCTGTATGTATCGGCGAGGGCAAAGCTTGCAACCCGATATGTATGTATCGGCGAGGGCAAAGCTGGTAACCTGATATGTATCGGCGAGGGCAAAGCTTGTAACCTGATCTGTATGTATCGGCGAGGGCAAAGCTTGTAACCCGATATGTATGCATCGGATGTTAGCAGGGCATGGCTTGTAACCAGATATGTATGTATCGGCGAGGGCAAAGCTTGTAACCCGCCCATATGTATGTGATCGCGTAGGGCAGGGCAAAGCTGGTAACCTGATCTGTATGTATCGGCGAGGGCAAAAGCTTGTAACCTGATATGTATGTATCGGCGAGGGCAAAGCTTGTAACCCGATCTGTATGTATCGGCGAGGGCAAAGATTGTGACCCGATCTGTATGTATGGCGAGAAAGCAAGCTGTACGGCGGGCAAAGCTTGTGTGATGTATTCGGAGAGGGCAAAGCTGTAACCTTGATCTGTATGTATTGGCGAGGGCAAAGCTTGTAACCTGATCTGTATGTATCGGCGAGGGCAAAGCTTGTAACCCGATCTGTATGTATTGGCGAGGGCAAAGCTGGTAACCCGATCTGTATGTATCGGCAGAGCAAAGATGTATCCCGATATGTATGTATCGGCTGAGTGGGCAAAGCTTGTAACGATGTATGTATGGCGAGGGCAAAGTGGTAACCCGATCTGTATGTGGCGAGGGCAAAGTGGTAACCCTATTGGGATGGTATGTGTGAGGGCAAAGCTTGTAACCTGTGTGTATCGGCGAGGGGCGTTGTAACCCAATGTATGTATCGAGGGCAAAGCTGGTAACCCGTTCTGTATGTATCGGCGAGGGCAAAGCTTGTAACCTGATCTGTATGTATCGGTGATGGCAAAGCTTGTAACATGATAAATAGGTCAACACAGTATATTCTGAATATGCTTTTAGCCCTATTGAAAATCATAAAAAACAAGAAATGCGTCGTCGAACGCGGATGCCACCTGCAGCATATTTGAGAAACTGTTGGTTAACCGAAAAGTGTGACGGACAGACGGACAGACGGACAGTCCAAACACTATATGCCACCTGTTTCTTCGAAACCCGGTGGCATAAAAAATATAAATATTTTTCATATTGCTCAGTAAAATGGCCGTTAGAGCAGGATACCTAGATCGACTCGGGTTTCATGTTCGTTTGACAATGAGGTCATATACATATGGGGACAGGGTTGTCAGTCTTCAGTGCATCCACAAGATCCTGATCTGCGTCAGGGCCCTTTACTATACTAACAATATCGCTTAGCACTTTTAATTCCCATTTATGTCAAACTTATACAATGCCATTTTTTCCAGAACTCTATATGAACTTTACATTACGGTGTAGCTACAAAGTTACTCCACTAATGTAAACAGTAATCCATAATGTGTCACTACTGTATACCTGTGCAAAGGAGAGAGTAGCTGTCTGGCTCCCATCGTCAGACTTTGTAGGACTCGTACCAGACTTGATCTCAGCAGAATCTGTATGTGACAAGGACAGAAATACCACTATTAGTATGGATACATTTTAATTAACAAGTATAATTCTACGATTTATGTGAACTTGAGCATTGGTATATATAATTTAACGGAAATTGCCTCAAAAGATATAAATGGTAAATTGTATGAAACAGGCTTTGAACAAGGCATAATCAACTATAATGATATACCAGTATGTAATAAAGAATCTGTAAATACCTGTCCAATGACCCATGTTTTAATTAACTATTTCATGACATCATCAGTCGCCAATTCTGTTTTCAACATGTGAAATATTTTCGGGGTATATATAACTAGAAATGTGGCCTGTCGGCACACGAATGCCCCCGCTGGCAGCCAAAGAAAACGAGGCATATTTGATTATAAGCCATTTACCCGAGCGCTAAGGTTTTGAACGCACCTCGACCCTGGGCTTAGTGGGGGCGGGACGAATGTGGATTTGTCACAGGGCGGTAGAGGACCATTGTAGCAATGCGTGTGTGAAATGTGAAGCAGATCCGAGCAAGGAAACACAAATTATAAGCCATTTAACTGAATGTTAAGGTTTCAAACGCACCAAGTCTGTGACCTTGACCCTGTGCTTAGCGGGGGTAGGACGAATGTGGATTTTTCACAGGGCGGTAGAGGACCATTGGAGCAATGCGTGTGTGAAAGTTAGTGTAGGATTGAGAAACGCGCACGTAGATTTGTCCCAAAGTGGCAAGTAAACAATTAAAGTGGAAAAGGTGAAGGTCAAAGGTGAAGGTCGAAGTAATGGGTGGTGGAGTGGTTAAGGTATGTTCATATGTTTCATGTGTATAAATATTTAAGCGATTGGCAAAAGTATTGAGAAGTTATTGTAGGATTGAGAAACGTGCACGTAGATCTGTCCCAAAGTGTTAAGTAAACATTTAAAGCAGAAATGATGAAGGTCGAAGTACTGGGTGGTGGAGTGTGTAGGGCATGTTCATATGTATCATGTGTATAAATATTTAAGCGATTGGCAAAAGTATCGAGAAGTTATTGTAGGATTGAGAAACGTGCACGTAGATTTGTCCCAAAGTGCTAAGTAAACATTTAAAGTAGAAAAGGTGAAGGTCAAAGGTGAAGGTCGAAGTACTGGGTGGTGGTAACACTATATGCCCCCGTACCTTTCGGTAGTGGGGGCATAAAAATTATCAGTGGATGTAAATTCATTTACCTCCATTGAAAATGTTCATGATCGCAAAGGGTGAAACTGTGTCATGCAGTGCTCATTTTGCTGAAATACAGTGGAATCTCTTTAAAACAAACACCAAGTTGACCTTTAATTAAGGGTATTCTGTTTCGAGAAGTTCCACTGTAGCTATGGAGAGCAGGGATTATTTTGGGAAAAATAACATAAAAATATAAATTAATAAATTCTCTCGTTACATTTTGTCAAAGTAATCTAATTGCATTTTCTTTCTCTCAGTCCAATTGTCACAGAATGGATTACCAGGCGGGCTGCCAATGGGTGTGTCGAGGGACGGTGAGCTGGTGTCACTGCGCCGGTCATGCTCCACTGCCAGCCTGTGGGTGGTGGGGGCGGGGGCCGGGGCGACCGACCACCGGCCAGGGCTGAACTGGCTGGGTACTATGGTGGACGTCTCCGGCTGCGGCTGGTTGAACTGGCTCTGGATGATCACACCAGTGTCTACAAATTGATCCATCTTGTCTATAAACCAGCTCTGGAATTACTGGCTTGTCAAAGTTTGAAGACAATCTGACAAGGTTGCACAGAAAAGCAATTCAAAAACTTCAGCGCAGATTTCCCAGTACACACACACAGACAGACATCATTGTAATTATTATGTCACTCTTACCTACTTTGAGGTCAAATATTAGCAAACACTGTGAAGAGGTTATAGTTATGGACAGTGGAACAAAAACAAGGCGGCCATAATGGGCCTAATTCGCTCACCTGACACCATGAACACCAGAGTGTTATAAAAAAAATTGTGCTATTTTTAGATGGCGGTCATCTTGGATTAAGCGATGACTGTCATTTTACCAAATCTGAAAATGCTTTACCCAAGGATCTTAATTTACTATGAAGTTTGGCCAGCATCGGCCATGTGATTCCCGAGAAAAAAACTTTCAAAATTTCGAATAAATGGACCTTTTGGCGGCCATCATGGATGACATAATCATCCGATTCCGACAAATATTGCACCAGAGCAATCGCCTCATCAATACCTTCAATTTGATATACGACATGAGCAGAGCTGCCAACCCCATGTCGGTCACATGAGGAACATGGAGAAAAGGGGGCTATTTTCCGGAACACCACATATGTTTTCCGGAACACAAATCAGTACTCACTTATATGCATAAATTAACTTTTTTAGAGCCTTGGCCCTCGTTTCGGCCATCATGACCTACCGAAAAATCACAATTACACTGCTTGCAAGACGCAAATTCATCACCGCGCTTTGACAGGACCAAATTGGGCCATGTCTCGCTGTAATCATTGATGAACAGATGTGTTCTCCTAACTTCTTTGATAAAAAATACCCAAATTCGTTGGCTGCACTGCACGCTTTGGAGCAGACATTTTATGAATTTACGTGACGAATAAATCAATATTGCTGAGCGCTTGAAACTACTATTACTACACAACAAGAATCGAAATGGTAAGCGCCTCGGCGAGTATGATTACGGGTAAATAAAAAAATAGGATTTACTGGCAGAATTGTGAAACGAAATTATTATTTCCAGATATTCCCGCGCTGATTTTTTAAAAAATCGTACTTTTTAATTGTTATCCGTACTTCCGTATTTCTAACGTATTTTCCAGAACAAATACGGAAAAATCGTAACAGTTGGCAGCTCTGCATGAGCATATTCAGTCAAAAATAAAATTTGACCCCACGGGCCACGCCCATTTTTGACCCAGGGGTCACCATTTTCACAACTTTGAAAGAGCATTGTACATCGATCATTCCTACCGAGTTTCGTCGAAATCCGGCAAGCGGTTCATGAGAAGAAGACTTTTTAAGAATTTATGCTATTTTTAGACGGCGGCCATCTTGGATTAGCGATGACCTCCATTTTAACAAATCTGAAAAGGCTTCACCCATGGACCATAACTTTTAAGTTTGGCTACCATGGGCCAAGCGGTTCATGTGAAGAAGAATTTTGAAATCTAATAAACAACCTTTTGACCTTTCGGCGGCCATCTTGGATGACATAACCATCCGATTTCGATATAAAATTCACCAGAGTGATCGCCTCATTGATATATAACATGACCATATTCAGTCAAAAATAAAATTTGACCCCACGTGCCACGCCCATTTTTGACCCCGGGGTCACCATTTTAACAACTTTGAAAGAGCATTGTACATCGATCATTCCTACAAAGTTTCGTCGAAATCCGGCAAGCGGTTCATGAGAAGATCTTTTAAGAATTTATGCTATTTTTAGATGGCGGCCATCTTGGATTAGCGATGACCTCCATTTTAAAAAATGTGAAAAGCATTCACCCATGGACAATAACTTTTAAGTTTGGCTACCATGGGCCCAAGCGGTTCATGTGAAGAAGAATTTTGAAATCTCTAATAAAAGAACAACCTTTTGACCTTTCGGCGGCCATCTTGGATGACATAACCATCCGATTTCGACAAAAAATGCACCAGAGTGATCGCCTCATTGATACCTTCAATTTGATATATGGCATGACCATATTTGATCAAAAATAAAATTTGTCCACACGGGCCACGCCTATTTTTGACCCCGGGGTCACCATTTTAACAACTTTGAAAGAGCATTGTACATTGATCATTCCTACCAAGTTTTGTCGAAATCCGGTTGGCGGTTCTTGAGAAGAAGATTTTTGAAGAATTTGTGCTATTTTTAGACGGCGGCCATCTTGGATTACGTAATAACGTCATTTTAACAATTTTGTAATCCCCCTACATAAGGACCATGACCATGAAGTTTGGTGACTATAGGCCCAATGGTTACCGAGGAGAAGACGTTTTAAAATGTTCACGGACGACGACGACGGACACATTGCGGTAACAATAGCTCACATGAGTTTGCTCAGGTGAGTTAAAAACGTAAGCACATGTGCTTAATGCACAAGGGGAATACAAGTCTTCACTGACCCCGCTGACCTTGGGCGTTGGGACGTTGTATGCAAAATAAAATGAAGGGGTTAAAAAGTGATTGTGAAATGACGGCTACGTTATATTCCCCCTGCCTCTGTAAGGAGACTTACACCTCTGTAAGGGGACTTACTGACGATGCCGAGCCGCCTCCTCTCCTGCTCCTCGATCCTGTGGGCGCGCCGTTTGTCATCCCGGCTCCTCCGCTGTCTGAGTCGCTGCCGCTTCTCCAGCTCGTCTGTAACACCACACACTCGCATTGCGGATATCAGACTTTCACGGCATTACAATTGGAGGAGAGTTTGTCGGTTTAACATCACGTTGCTTTAATAGTTTAAACTAGTTTACCAACTAGTTTAAACTAAGCAACGTTATGTCGAAGCGACAAATTCCGTTAATTGTATTGAGAAGACTTGTATATAGAGAATACTAGGCTGGTGTCTTCGGATACCAAGTTCTCCACATGATCAGGCTAGGCTAGGACATTTGTAGAAGTGTCGAGGCTTGCTGAGGAATTCATACCGTTTCCAAGCCGAGACTGATAGAGACGGAGTAACAGGCTGGTGTCTGGATGCCAAATGTATCAGTCGAGTCCAGGAAATTAGTAGGCATTCCGAGCGGAGCCGATTGAGAATAACACGCTAGTGTCTTTGCCATCAGGCATGGCTAGGAAATAATTCTGAGGGTTGCTAACTTGCCCGATATCAATAATTATACTACCGTATTTACCCTATGTATTGGGACAGTAAAAAATAAATAAAATTCTACGTGTCCCAATACATAATATAAAATAAATAAAAAATTTTTTTTGGTGTCCCAATTATTAATATTGAAAGTTTGTATCCTCGCAATTTCGGTTAGTACACGGTTGTGCCTTGGCTCCCGAATTTTTTTCCTATTTGTATATCAAAATCGTGTTAAATTTGTAACACGACTATTGTCAGAAATCGTGTTAAATTTGCGATTCTTTCCCAAATTGGACGATTTATTTTTTTTTTTTATGGACGCATAGCCTTCTTTTATCTCACCGATGTGAATGTGCAGCTGATCACGTTTGCACATTTCGTAAATTAATCCGAGCAAACTGGGAATAACATCAATTATTGGTCCCAGTAACAAAGCAGTGCTAATTGTTGTGTGCTCGACTTAATTTTTCCGGCATGCGTTCGCGCTCACCATTGGTGGAATATTAATTAGGTGTAAAAGGCTGACCAATCGGAGATCGCGTATCAGTGGCGCAGATTAACTCGACCCAGATTAACTAAATTGTTACAGCACTGCCCACGCCCCCGGCGCATGTACACAAATGTGTACGTAACAACTGGCCTTGTTTCGCTAGTCATAATTGAGCCAGTGCATGAGATAATTAACTTTATTATATAACCGAGATTTTCGCCGAGAATGATTTGACTTTTTTCTGCAAATATATCGGAAAGTTGATAACATTTTCAGAGCAAATGCGTAACAATTACTAATTTAATATTCGTCAACATTTGATATCGTTTACAGAAAATGTACACTATTATCAGATTCATCTTCGTCGAAAATATCACGTGATAAGCCCGATTACCTCATGAACTGGCGCAAAATTATAACACGTCGGGCAAAACATGTCTATACAGGTCTGTGGTGTTGAAAGGGTTAAAACTCTGTGCGTACTCAAACCCACAGGTGGAATAGTCGGACGTGTGACGCAAAGAAAATGACCATTACAAAAATATCCATTACCCCACCCACTTGATCTGGTTCTATTATTAACGTCATGTACAGTACGATACCAGGTGGGTGGGATAATGGGATTTTTTTAATAGGCATTTATTTTGGTGTCATAGGTCCGAGTCTTCCACCTGTGCTCACCATATGAGTAAACACAGTTTGCAACGCACGAGCTTGTCACGTGACGTTGCAGCTGATGGAACAGGATATCGGTCATTGGGTCATTGCGTCATCGAATGATGATGGCTACACGTGTTTTAAACTTTACTACACTTTTTTTCTACACGCGTTTACAATAATGGATTGCACGGACCTGCGTAGATCTACATTCTACATGATGAATAAATAAAACATGACGTTAACAATTCTTGGATCCAATATATTTATTACATGTGAAGATAACAGTGAAAACTTATGGCATATTATAGGCATTGGCGACGTCGTTCATTCGCAGTCACAGTGTACATGTATTTTTTATTGACATTATGATGCGTCTTGGGCGAGAACGGATATAGCACGGTTCGGATAAGCAACACGGAAGGTTGTATGTCGCCGGACTTCCGTGTACTAACGGGGTCGTACTGTACTATACTTTCCACCCAATGGTCCCGATCGAAACGCCATCCCTCGGTAGTGTCTGGATATAATAGCATGGAGAGCATGCCGTGACCAGATACATGTCCGTACTTTATAAACTTACCTCGTGAATATTGATGAGAGGGCGGGGCGATGTATCAGGAGTATTTCCGTGTGAATCAAAATAATTTTCGCAAATAAATCACATTCCGGCATTGACAGGCGGCATTGTCGATGTATACGGTTTATTGGTAATCTATTTAATCAACAGAGCTCAGATTTACCGTCAGCACTGTGTTATATTAGTTAATCAGCAACGGCCTCTGTTTATAGCGAGACGTGCCAATAGTCGGCATGACCAGTAGCCGGTGATTTTTTTTTTTTAAAAATTGGAGTGGCGATTTTTTTATTTTCCCCAGCGGAATCCCTGACTGTGTTTAAAAGTATTTAAAAAAAGAGATGTCCCAATACTTAAGGTGCAGAAATTATTGATTTAAAAAAAAAAAAAAATTGATGTGTCCCAAAACGGGGGTGTCCCAATATAAAGGGTGTCCCAATACATAGGGTAAATACGGTAGTCTAGTTTTCTATTCATCAATAAAATTTTAAAGAGTATCTGAAGTGTGGTTTTCGTTAAAAAAAAAATTATTGGGCCTTTTCCAGGACAAGGTCATATATAATTTTCAGCACTGAAAGACAGTATCCTGATCCCTTATTACTGGATTCTAGAAAGATTCACTGAATCGCTACGGTTGGTTTCATCATTAGATTAAGATTTGCATATCCTGCCATCGTGTGAAGATTACCTGCAAAGTGTTTGAGCGTGTCCTTGCCCACGAGTGGGGACCGCAGGGAGAGTTCAGCAACCTCGAAGCCAC
The DNA here is from genome assembly GCA_029237695.1 of Conchocele bisecta. Taxonomy (NCBI): domain Eukaryota; kingdom Metazoa; phylum Mollusca; class Bivalvia; order Lucinida; family Thyasiridae; genus Conchocele; species Conchocele bisecta. The sequence continues at coordinate 36,857,114 of CM055277.1, forward strand.
ATGTGAGGGGCAGGTGGCTCAGGTAGCGCAGTCGGTGCCGCAGCTCCTGTAATGGGCACGGACATACGTGTAGTGACACGCGGCAGCTCTCATGGCACAAACTGGCAATCATCACATCGAGGGCTGGCCACTCTAGCACCTCGGCACCGATGAAAATATTTGTGGAATTGGACAGTTTTGACGTTACATTGTTTAGTTTAAAATATGCATCACGACATCAAACTATGCATCACAACATCAAACTGTGAAATTCCGCCAATTCTAACATCAAAGATGTCCCAGAAGTTGTTTTAAGGACGTCTTTACTTATAATTTTCCAGTATCAATCGTTTACTGTACGCTACTCAAAACACTTTCACACAGTAACATGACAAACTTTATGGATTGAAAAAAGTTTGTTATTCATTACGATTGTATATGTGGCACAAAACATTATAAAAGTAATACAAAATAGAAGCTTTAATGACAATTAATGCACAATATGACAGACACTAGCATGCTTCATTAAAACTGTAAAAAAGGAATGATATTCACAACTTGCCTTATGGGACTGCGGAAAACACTGCTATACCACAGGTGGAAGACTCGGACCTATGACACCAAAAAAATGCCTATTAAAAAAAATCCCATTACCCCACCCACTTGGTCTCGTACAGTACATAACGTTAATTCAAGGTGAGCATAAATAGCGCTATTATAGAAAGAGCCCTCTTTTTTCCGGCTCGCACAAACACAATAAACATCGATTAAATGTATGAAATATGTCTCTGGCAATCGATAAAGGTATTAGGTGTGTGAATATACTCACTTCAAATCGCTGTTTCAAGTATTTATTGAGTTATTCGCGTTTTGATTACCCCATCCAAAGCGAAAGTTGCGTGTACGAAAGAATCTCACACAGAATCGGAGGCCGTCCGGCTGGATTATCGGTCATATTTGGCCGATAGCTGATCGCCAGCTCAAACTAAAGTCGTGCACCATGATCATATACATTAGAGACTCCAACCATACAAAGTTCGTCCAATTGTGAGTCGTTCGCCGATCTAAAAAACACTTTTTTCTATAATTTCGTTCATTATCTAAAACTGGGTCAATGCACTATCTTCCATAATACAACCACCGAAGCGTCTATGTAAGAACATCTCTGATTGGTTAAACCTAAAAATAGACGCGAGGACTTTCCCTTTTCAGGGTTTCCGGAAGACATAATCTGATAGTACGCGAATTCATGAAAGAAATCAATAAAATTAGAAAAAAGTGTTTTTTAGATCGAGCGAACGATCACAATTGGACGAACTTTGTATGGTTGGAGTCTCTAATGTATATGATCATGGTGCACGACTTTAGTTTGAGCTGGCGATCAGCTATCGGCCAAATATGACCGATAATCCAGCCGGACGGCCTCCGATTCTGTGTGAGATTCTTTTGTACACGCAACTTTCGCTTTGGATGGGGTAATCAAAACGCGAATAACTCAATAAATACTTGAAACAGCGATTTGAAGTGAGTATATTCACACACCTAATACCTTTATCGATTGCCAGAGACATATTTCATACATTTAATCGATGTTTATTGTGTTTGTGCGAGCCGGAAAAAAGAGGGCTCTTTCTATAATAGCGCTATTTATGCTCACCTTGAATTAACGTTATGTACTGTACGAGACCAAGTGGGTGGGGTAATGGGATTTTTTTTAATAGGCATTTTTTTGGTGTCATAGGTCCGAGTCTTACACCTGTGTGCTATACAGCCATTAAGTTTACACCAGTTATTTGACCTTGAGCACATTAGCCACATGGGAGGGCTATAAAATGATTGTATGGATAATGACAAATGCGATTAAGCCAATACGGCTAACAGTAACAGAGATATTAGGAACGTGAAAACTGCAACACATCTGCCAAAGGGGTTTTCCCTACAATTTTTTAAATGGGTCCCTGGACCCCCAACATTTCTGTGGTGGGGGTCCCTGTTGATGGTTCATACAGACTTGTGAGAACAAAATTCAAGGATTTTTCAAGGCCTTTTGTAGCTTTTCAAGGAGTGTTTCAGAATAAAAAAATTAGATTTTTACAAACGCATCTATTGTAACAATTCCAAATTTACCGTTGTTAGGAGAACAGCATAGCTCGACTACGAGGGTTGTCGATGTACACATAGCTTGACAAACAAGGTGGCCGCGGCCCGCATAAAAACCTTAACCAAGGTTGACTAAAAACCTTAACCAAGGGAAATTAACTAAGTAATTCAAGGTTAAATGTAGGTCAATGTCAGATATAGGTCAGGGGTTATTGATGTACATCACTAGGAGATGAAGTTTTCCAAGTATGGTTGCTGTAGGCCCAGGAGTATTGCATAATAATACAAGCTTGACTAAAAACCTTAACCAAGGGGAAATAACTAAGTAATCCAAGGGTAAAAGTAGGTCAAGCTCAAATATAGGTCAGGGATTATTGATGTACATCACTAGGAGAAGTTGTCCCAAGTATGGTTGATGTAGGCCCAGGAGTATTCCATATACAGGCTTGACTATAAACCGTAACCAAGTTTGAGTACAAACCTTAACCAAGGGGAAATAACTAAGTAATTCAAGGTTAAATGTAGGTCAAGGTAAAATATAGGTCAGGGGTTATTGATGTACATCCCTATGAGAAAAAGTTATCCAAGTATGGTGTCTGTATGCACAATAGTATTCCATCTACAAGCTTGACTAAAAACCTTAACCAAGGTTGACTAAACAAAACAAATTAACCAAGGGGAATTAAGTAAGTAATTCAAGAGGAAATGTAGGTCAAGGTCAAATATAGATCAGGGGTTATTGATGTACATCCCTATGAGAAAAGGTTGTCCAAGTATGGTGTCTGTATGCACAATAGTATTCCATCTACAAGCTTCGACTACAAACCTTAACCAACGGGAATTAACTAAGTAATTCAAGGTTAAATGTAGGTCAAGGTCAAATATAGGTCAGGGGTTGTTGATGTACATCACTAGGAGATGAAGTTGTCCAAGTATGGTTGGTGTAGGGTCAGGAGTATTCCATCTACAAGCTTGACTAAAAACCTTAACCAAGGTTGACTAAAAACCTTAACCAAGGGGAATTAACTATTCAAGTAATTCAAGGTAAAATGTAGGTCAAGGTCAAATATAGGTCAGGGGTTGTTGATGTACATCATTAGGAGATGAAGCTTTTCAAGTATGGTTACTGTAGGCCTAGGAGTATTGCATAATTATACAAGTTTGACTAAAAACCTTAACCAAGGGGAAATAACTAAGTAATCCAAGGGTAAAAGTAGGTCAAGCTCAAATATAGGTCAGGGATTATTGATGTACATCACTAGGAGAAGAAGTTGTCCAGGTATGGTTGCTGTAGGCCCAGGAGTATTCCATATACAAGCTTGACTATAAACCGTAACCAAGTTTGAGTACAAACCTTAACCAAGGGGAAATAACTAAGTAATTCAAGGTTAAATGTAGGTCAAGGTAAAATATAGGTCAGGGGTTATTGATGTACATCCCTATGAGAAAAAGTTATCCAAGTATGGTTTCTGTATGCACAATAGTATTCCATCTACAAGCTTGACTAAAAACCTTAACCAAGGTTGACTAAACAAAACAAATTAACCAAGGGGAATTAAGTAAGTAATTCAAGAGTGAGTGAGTGAGTGAATAGGGTTTAACGTCCGCTTTTCTGACATAGAGGTACAAGCCTCAGGGAGTCTACACGCAGACGGGTCAACGGGGTCGTGTCCCGTATCCACCTGTCCGAGGTGTGTAAATCCCAACTTCAGAACTCAATATTTACAATCAAAATATATATTCAGTCCTGAAATTAGAACAACCTGATCTGGTGCCAGGCCCTCGCCACACCAGCATCATTTATCCCATCCCTTAAAAGTAATAGGATTAGCGCTAATCTTACTTTTATATATGGGGCATAGCCTGACTCAACTCTCACATACAAGAAAGCCAAAAATGTACATGAGGGCCAAATCCGGTATAGTGGGTTCCGGAAAGTATGAACCCAATCGTTAAGCCAGTTTAGTCGCCTTTTACGACAAGCAATGGCTACTGCAGCACTATTCTCAGGATCAGTTGATCCCGCCCCGGTGCCTGCACGGGGCAAGTAATTCAAGAGGAAATGTAGGTCAAGGTCAAATATAGATCAGGGGTTATTGATGTACATCCCTATGAGAAAAGGTTGTCCAAGTAGGTGTCTGTATGCACAATAGTATTCCATCTACAAGCTTGACTAAAAACCTTAACCAATGGGAATTAACTAAGTAATTCAAGGTTAAATGTAGGTCAAGGTCAAATATAGGTCAGGAGTTGTTGATGTACATCAGTAGGAGATGAAGTTGTCCAAGTATGGTTGGTGTAGGGCCAGGAGTATTCCATCTACAAGCTTGACTAAACACCTTAACCTAGGTTGACTAAAAACCTTAACCAAGGGGAATTAACTATTAAAGTAATTAAAGGTTAAATGTAGGTCAAGGTCAAATATAGGTCAGGGGTTGTTGATGTACATCACTAGGAGATGAAGTTGTCCAAGTATGGTGGGTGTAGGGCCAGGAGTATTCCATATACAAGCTTGAATAAAAACCGGGGTGACTACATAAGCTCTCACTATTCTTCGAATAGTCGAGCTAAAAATTAGATTTTTACAAACGTATCTATTGTAACAATTCCAAATTTACCGTTGTTGTTGTTGTTGCTGTTGTTGCCGATATATCCGCGTTTATTTTTACATTCGCACCGCATAATGAACTCCGGATGCATATTTTTTTTTCTGCTTCACCCCGGACAAAATTGGTAAATTTTATTAATAACAAAATATTTTATCGACAATTCAAAATTTGCACGAGATTCAAGTACACGCTATGCAAATTTAAGGACTTTTTCCAAGGATTTAAGGACAAAAACCACCAGGACCAAATTCCAGGAGTTTTCAAGGACCCAAACCAAATCCAGGGCCTGAAAATAGCACTGGTCCGAGATCCTGGACCTGCAAATTTTAAAGTCGGACCTTTGTATTTTACAAGCAACAAGTCCGCCGGACCTGTGATAAAGCTGAAATTGCTATCATCATTCAATAGCGATGCTAAATCCATTCCGATTATCATCTTATAAGATAATTTATGGCGACTCATTCGAGTATTTACACATGTTGTGACGAGTCATTTCCCATAAATCAGACACATATTTCTACCGTTTTTGTAGCAATTATCCTCTCGGACCTTCCAAAAAATTCCTTGGACCTTTCAATTTTTTCCTTGTTAGGTCCCGGACCTACTGGTAAAAGATGCTATTTTCAGGCCCTGCAAATTCAAGGAGTTTTCAAGGTCTGTGCGAACCCTGTTTTTGGGGGTCCCAAATTTTACAAAAGTGTTTTGTTTTTCTGTTGAAAGTTTAACGTCCCACCAACAGCTAAGGTCATATAGAGACATATAGAGACAGGTTTTCTGTCGAGCAGAACCCAAACTGTCTACCTTCATGATCTAAATTGTGTAAACGCTCAATCTACTGTGTAATGAGTAAGCACTCGGACGATTATGACTTAACATGTGACACGTCGTCGATTAATATGGACAGTAACTGATGTCAGACGTATTTCCGTTTCAAACTTGATATTTATTACGCATTGAAGAAAAATACTGAAAAAGGCAAATGCGAGTTGGCAATGCGAGTCCTCGCTCAATTTTGCGAGTCAGGGAAATCCTTGCTGGGACAGACCAACAGGGTGATGACTAGGGACTATGTACCCCAATTTTCTGGGTTCATAATAGTGTGGCACTCTTGTATCCAAGGAAAGTTTAATACTACATCTGTAGTAGATTTCACAAAAATTGCTAAGCATACTTATCTAGCTAATATTTTGAAGGAGTAATCATTTAATTTTCCCGAAATGCATTATTTCATATAGAACTATTGCATATGATTAAAAGTATGCAGAATTATTATACTGAATTTAATACATTGTCACAGCCAAAATGGATAAAATTCAGTAAAACTAGAAATGGACGCTTGTCGACAAGCGCATGTGTATCCCCCTCCCCAGATACACAAGTAGTTTGAAAAAAGGGTGTTCGAGTTATGCTCCGGAGACAAAATCAGTGACGGAAAAACAAAGGGAGATAACTAAAGAATTAGTGATGCAAGAGTTGTCATTCTTGCGGGACACACCTTTAGGGTCGTGGTCTATGCATGTGTGAAGTTTCATGAAAATATTCCAAAGGGTGTTCGAGTTATGCTCCAGACACGAAATCAGTGCACGAAACAACAAAGGTAGATAACTAAGAAATTAACGACGTAAGAGTTGTCATTCTTACGTGCGACACACCTTTGGGTCGTCTTCTATGCATGTGTGAAGTTTAATAAACTAGAAAATGTGTTCATAAAACACAGATGTCCCACATATCGCTTTGATAATAAATGAGGCCAAATTGCAAGTCAAAATTTTCTTTTACCTGAGCGTTAAAGTTTTTGAAGCACCAAGTATGTGACCTTGACCCTGGGCTTGGCGGGGGCAGGACAAACGTGGATTTGGCAGGGCAGGGCGTAGAGGACCATTAGAGCAATGCATATATGAAATATGAAGCTGATCCGTGAAAGAAAACATAAATTATAAGATATTTACCTGAGCGTTAAAGTTTTTGAAGCACTAAGTATATGATGTTAAACCCTGGGGCTTTGGCGGTAGGGGCGGGACGAACGTGGATTTGGCACAGGGCGGTAGAGGACCATTAGAGCAAAGCATATATGAAATATGAAGTTGATCTGTGAATGGAAAGAAAAATTATAAGATATTTACCTGAGCATTAAAGTTTTTGAAGCACCAAGTATGTGACCTTGACCCTGGGATTGGCGGGGGCAGGACGAACGTGGATTTGGCACAGGGCGGTAGAGGACCATAGAGCAATGCGTATATGAAATATGAAGATGATCCATGAAAGAAAACAGAAATTATAAGATATTTGAACGCGAAGTTAAAGTTTTTGAAGCACTAAGTATGTGACCTTGACCCTGGGCTTGGCGGCGCAGGACGAACGTGGATTTGGCACAGGGCGGTAGACGACCATTAGAGCAACGCGTATATGAAATATGAAGTTGATCCGTGAATGGAAATAAAAACAAGAAACGAGGCAAAGCCACGAAGGCCAGGTTTTTTCCAAGCATAGACACTTGGATAACATAATTATACCCACTTTTTGTAGACTAGATGGCCGTGGCCTGCATGTCGCGCCTTGGGGCGAGGCATGGACACTAAAAAAATAGATATAGTAGATGGAAAAACTTTAACGAAAAAACTTTAACCGGACACACGGACGAACGGACGGACGTATGCCAAAATGCTGACGATATCGCGCTTTCCACAAGCAGGTGTGACAATGATGATAAACACCCATGTGAAGTATCAAGGTATTGGGTGAAGCAGTTGCAGAGATATAGTACACAAAAAAACTTTAACAAAAAAATTCAAAGTAATTTGAACTTGACATAGGGCACAGAATCGCGCTTTCGCGCTTTCCGCAAGCAGTGCGACAATGATGATAAACACCCATGTGAAATATTTCAGGTATTGGGTGAAGCATTGCAGAGATATAGTACACGAAAAAACTTTAACAAAAAAATTCAAAGTAATTTGACCATTGACATTGGGCACAGGATCGCGCTTTCCGCAAGCAGGTGCGACAATGATGATAACACCCATGTGAAGTATCAAGGTATTAGGGTGAAGCAGTTGCAGAGATATAGTACACGAAAAAACTTTAACAAAAAAATTCAAAGTAAAGAATTTGACATTGACATTGGGCACAGGATCGCGCTTTCCGCAAGCAGGTGCGACAATGATGATAAGCACCCATGTGAAGTATGAAGGTATTGGGTGAAGCAGTTGCAGAGATATAGTACACGAAAAAACTTTAACAAAAAAATTCAAAGTAATTTGACCTTGACATTGGGCACAGGATCGCACTTTCCGCAAGCAGGTGCGACAATGAATGATAAGCACCCATGTGAAGTATGAAGGTATTGGGTGAAGCAGTTGCAGAGATATAGTACACGAAAAAACTTTAACAAAAAAATTCAAAGTAATTTGACCTTGACATTGGCACAGGATCGCATTTTCCGCAAGCAGGTGCGACAATGTATGATAAGCACCCATGTGAAGTATGAAGGTATTGGGTGAAGCAGTTGCAGAGATATAGTACACAAAAAAACTTTAACAAAAATTCAAAGTAATTTGACCTTAGACATTGGGCCACAGTATAGCCGCTTTCCGCAAGCAAGGTGCGACAATGATTGATAAACACCCAATGTGGAAGTATCAAGGGTATTGGGTTGAAGCAGTTGCAGAGATATAGTACAACGAAAAAAACTTTAACAAAAACAATTCAAAGTAATTTGAACCTTGACATTTGGGCCACAAGGATCGCGCTTCCGCCAAGCAGGTTGCGAACATAATGGAATGATAAGCACCCATAGTTGCAAGTATCAAGGTATTGGGTGAAGCAGTTGCAAGAGAATTATAGTACAACCGAAAAAACTTTTAACAAAAAAAATTCAAAGTAATTTGACCTTGACAATGGGCACAGGAATCGCGCTTTCCGCAAGCAGGTTGCGACCAATGATGATAAACCACCCCATGGTGAAGTATCAAGGTAAGTTGGGTGAAGCAGTTGCAGAGATAGTAGTTACACGAAAAAAACTTTTAACAACAAAAAAATTTCAAAGTAATTTGACCATTGACATTGGGCACAGGAATCGCACTTTCCGCAAGCAGTTGCGACAATGATGATAAAGGCACCCCATGTGAAGTAAAAGAAGGTATAATGGGTGAAGCAGTTTGCAGAAGATAAGTAGCACACAAAAAAACTTTAACAAAAAATTCAACAAAGTAATTTGATTTGACCTTGACATGGGCACCAGACCGCGCTTTCCGCAAGCAGGTGCGACAAATGATGATAAGCACCCAGTGAAGTATCAAGGTATGGTGTGAAGCAGTTGCAGATATAGTACACGAAAAAAATTTAACAAAAAAAATTCAAAGTAATTTGACCTTGACATTGGGCACAGGGGCCGCACGGTTGGGGTTAGAATGAAAAATATGGATGATGATAAACACCCATGTGAAGTTTCAAGGTAATGGGCGAAGCAGTTGCAGAGATATAGTATAACGAAAAAGTTTTAACCAAAAAACTCTAACCAGACGTACGTTAAAAAGTTAACGTTGAAAATGGCTAAGTCAATTACGTAGAAATAATAGGTGAAGGTAAAAAAATGGTCACATGTTGGATAGTTGTATGTGGTAGGCACCCCTTGGTTATGAAGCTGTGAAAGTTTGGTGGTCCTAGGTGGTACAGTACCAAAGAAATGGACTTAAACACGAAAACTTAACATTGTAAACGCGAAAACTAAGTCGACTGCGCGGAAAAAATGGGTGAAGTTAAAAAAAAAAGTAACATGTTGGATAGTGATATGTGGTGGGTACCCCTTGATTATGAAGCTGTGAAAGTTTGGTGGTCCTAGGTGGTACAGTACGAAAGAAATGGACTTAAACACGAAAACTTAACATTGTAAACGCGAAAACTTAACATTGAAAATGGCTAAGTCGATTACGCGGAAAAAATGGGTGAAGTTAAAAAAAAAGTAACATGTTAGATAGTGATATGTGGTGGGCACCCCTTGATTATGAAGCTGTGAAAGTTTGGTGGTCCTAGGTGGTACAGTAACAAAGAAATGGACTCAAACACGAAAACTTAACATTGATTGTGGACGCCGCCCGCCGCCCGCCGCCGCCGCCCGCCGCCCGCCCGGCTTTCGCCAATCCAATAGCCTGGATTTTTTTTCAAAAAACCTGGCTAATTATAAGATATTTACCTGAGCGTTAAAGTTTTTGAAGCACCAAGTATGTGACCTTGACCCTGGGATTGGTGGGGCAGGACGAACGTGGATTTGGCACAGGGCGGTAGAGGACCATTAGAGCAATGCGTATATGAAATATGAAGATGATCCATGAAAGAAAACAGAAAGTATAAGATATTTACCCAAGCGTTAATGTTTTTGAAGCACTAAGTATGTGACCTTGACCCTGGGCTTGACGGGGGCAGAACGAACGTGGATTTGGCACAGGGCGGTAGAGGACCATTAGAGCATGCGTATATGAAATATGAAGCAGATCGGTCGAAGGATGAAGAAATTATGAGACATTTACCCGAGTGTTAAAGTTTTGTGACGGACGGACGGACGGACGGACGGACGGGAGGACGGGACGCACGTTCCTACGAATGAATACTTGTTGGGTTTTTTACTGTATAAAAATACCCAACAAGAGTACCCAACACTATCCTAACCCTACCCAATAAGATCCCCGTACGCCTTACAACAAGTACCCATCTGTGTGCGAACGGACGGAACGGACGGACGGATGAGGGTAACACTAAATGCCCCCTCCACTATCGTGGTGGGGCATAAAAATATTCCAAAGGGTGTTCGAGTTATGCTCTGGATACAAAATCAGAGCATGAAACAACAAAGGGAGATAAGTAAACAAGAATTTCGCGGAATCAGATGCCTCGCCTTGTCCCGCCTTGACCTCGAGCCTGGGCCCGAAAGCAATTTTCACTGGCCCGAACATATTATACAATTATTGACTAGTGAACCATAGAATATAGATTATATTCTATGGCTCACTAGTCAATAATTGTTTTATTATATGATAATAGTCTGTATATAGCACTTACGACCTTATGCTACTAGACAAAAATTGAAAAAGAATTTGAAAAAAAAAAAATGGAAAAAAAGTTTACAAATTAAAAATAATAATGCTTGCTACAGGAGCCCAGAATTTTTTTTAATAGTCCTATATTTATCTACATATATCTGAACAGGTCCACATAATGCCACAATATTTTCAACACAGTTTACGGAAATGTAATATAATCATTTACCTGTATAAATTACCTGTAAGTGGTCAGTGGTCAGTTGCACATGCTAGCACATGCACATGTGAATAGTCTGTATATAGCACTTACGACCTTATGCTACTAGACAAAAATTGAAAAATAATTTGAAAAAAAAAATGAAAAAAAAAAAAAAAAAAAAAAAAAAAAAAAAATAAAAAAAATAATGCTTGCTATTGGAGACCAGATTTTTTTTTAATAGTCCTATATTTATCTACATATATCTGCACAGGTCCACATAATGCCACAATATTTTCAACACAGTACCCAATGTAGTAATTTACCTGTATAAATTACCTTACCTGGTCAGCAGTGGTCAAGCACTGGACATCTGCACATGCTAGCCCATGCTAGCACATGGTTCTCCCAGTTTCTATTTGTTCTCTCTACAGGTAAGTGTACAGAGCACACGAAGAAAAGGTGTACAGAGCAGACGAGAAAACAGGTCTTCATGCATTATTGTCCAGTTTGTAGAGTGCGCAAAACAAAAAAGGGAGATAACTGAAAAATTAGCTACGCAAGAGTTGTTCATTCTTGTCGCGACACACCTCCGGGTCGTGGTCTATGCATGTGTGAAGTTTCATGAAAATATTCCAAACGGGTGGTCGAGTTATGCTCCGGACAGGAAATCAGTGAGCGAAACAAAAAAGGGAGATAAACTAAAAAATTAGCTATGCAAGAGTTGTCATTCTTGTGCACGACACACCTTCGGTTCGTGGTCTAATTCAATGTGTTAGTTTCATAAAAATATTCCAAAGGGTGGTCGAGTTATGGTCAATCAGTGCGAGAAACAAAAAAGGGAGATAACTAAAAAATTAGCTATGCAAGAGTTGTCATTCTTGTGCGCGACACACTTCGGGTCGTGGTCTATGCATGTGTGAAGTTTCATGAAAATATTCCAAAGGGTGGTGGAGTTATGCTCCGGACACGGAAATCAGTGCGAGAAACAAAAAAGGGAGATAACTAAAAAATAAAAAATTAAGCTATGCAAGAGGTTGTCATTCTTGTGCGCGACACACTTCGGGTCGTGGTCTATGCATGTGTGAAGTTTCATGAAAATATTCCAAAGGGTGTTCGAGTTATGCTCCGGACAAGAAGTGTCTGCGGCGGACGCGGACGCGGCGCGCTGTCAAATCCATAGTATCCCCCGACGGAGTCCGGGGGATACAATAATTTGGTCAGAAATTGTTTTTTTTTTCATTAAATAAAAATTAAATTTATCCTTAAATTGAAAATGTCTCAAAGTGTACTTAGCAAGACAAGTATACTTTGCAACTGTGGTGAAATCGGAACATATAATGATGAAACATTCTTTGATTGCACAATACTGAACGGAGTCGAACATCCCACGCCCATGTTTATAAACTATACGAGCATGTTCTGCAAATCTGCGCTCCACATCAATCAAACTTCCGGATTTTGAGCATGAGAACAGAGTAGATTCTCAGAAGATTAAGTATGGGGTTGGACTTTGTGTAAGAGAATGGAGTACATGCTGAGAAAGACATCTGCACAATTTCATTAAATACGTTTACAATGGAATGGAATGGTGCTTAATAGACCATCAACACAAAAGAGTATCATTTAGGGCCAAGCAATGTAGATGAAGAATAAAAAATACGTTTACAAAATTTGCAATATTTTCCATAAATAAAGTAAAAAGTTGACACAATTTTCAGAGTGCATATATAATTCTGCATGTACTTTTGGACACCAAACAGAAAATATTGTAAATTTTGTATTAAAGCGTATTTCATGAAATTATGCAGATGTCTGAAGGTACAAAATCACATGGAGTGTTTCATATGTGGCTGTGACTGGAGAAATGGGACTTATGGGATTTGTTACCAGTGTTGCTCCTGACAAATAGCACACTCCTGTAGCCTGATAACTGTTCAATATTCCTTGTTAGAAGCACAACGGGTGTTTAATTGATGGAATGGCGAACAGTGCAAATCCTGATCAGACTGCGTATGCACAGGCTGATCTGGATCTAATGCACAGGCTAATCTGGATCTAAATTGGTCGCAAAACTCATAAGCCCAATTTCTCCAGTCACAGACACATTATATAATCGCGGGCCGGTGGGTGGAGGGAAATACCTCTGTGACAAAGATGGCCTCCTTCTCCAGAATGGTGGCAGTGATGGTGGCTGGCGAGTTCTCCAGGCTGCCGTACTCCCGCACCAGGCAGCGCGCATTCACCGAGTGCATGTACACGTGCTGCCCGTCCGCCGCTACAACACAACAGCGCAGCAATAAACAACATGGGAATTCATTAGGGAGGAAAAATTGAAAGTGAATGGGTTTAACGTCCCACCAACAGCTAGGGTCATATAGAGACTGAGAGGCTGTTTCTGGGACATTAAACCCACTCACTTTCTATCTCTGATCATGGATGAAGTCTTGCCCGGGTGTGGCTACTCACGATGCACAACGAAAAGCTATTAAATTTTCTGATTATTTTTTACGTACATTAACAGCAAAGCAAGGGCATATACAGACGGGAATGTACATGCATGTGGGAGCACTAAAAATACAATCAAACGTTTCAGCACTGCAAGATTATTAGTATCCCGATCGAGAGAAACTACGACAATGAATCACTTGACCCCAGGTGTGAAGCGGAGTAAGATTCCCTATTAAGGTAGGAATCAGTAAGTATGGATTCACCGATCCCCTACGTTCACTGCCATCTAGCACAGTGCAGACTGTGAAAACAAGCATGATTATAGGGATCAACAATTGTAAGGTCAGTTTGGTTGATTGGTCAATTGTAGCAACAAATTGTGTTGGCACTGTAGTGTACGATGTAGTGACAGCGAGCACATACCCTGGTAGAAGTAGAAGCTGTCCTCGGCGGACATCTTCCACGACTTGTGTGCAGCGGGCAGCTCGAGGTGTTGCGCGGCCTCCTCCACAGGCATCATCTCCGGGACCACGTCCCCGGGGGGTGCTGGTACATCCATCTCTACAGGCGGCTCTGGTCCCGCCGTCTCCATGGGCGGCGGCAGTACAGCCTCCGTCGGGGCATGTGTACTAACCATCCCATCAGGGGAAGACATCGTGGCAACAGGACTCTTATTTGGACTGAAATAGCAACCATACAATCCATTACATTACACATTTTACAAAAGGAGGAAATTCCACATTTCGTGCAAATCTGGATCTACACTATTTGATGAGTCGGTTCATCTGGATCTACACTATTTGATGAGTCTGCTCATCTGGATCTACACTATTTGATGAGTCTGCTCATCTGGATCTACACTATTTGATGAGTCGGTTCATCTGGATCTACACTATTTGATGAGTCGGCTCATCTGGATCTGCACTATTTGATGAGTCGGTTCATCTGGATCTACACTATTTGATGAGTCTGCTCATCTGGATCTACACTATTTGATGAGTCGGTTCATCTGGATCTACACTATTTGATGAGTCTGCTCATCTGGATCTACACTATTTGATGAGTCGGCTCATCTGGATCTACACTATTTGATAAGTCGGCTCATCTGGATCTACACTATTTGACGAGTCGGTTCATCTGGATCTACACTATTTGATGAGTCGGCTCATCTGGATCTATACTATTTGCCAGCACTAGGAGAGAAGCCTGTGATGTTGAATTGTCAAGTCCAGTACCTGACATCCATGGTATCGGAGCTGTGGTGGCCGTCGTCCCCAGGCGGCGACCCACGGGTGGTGAGAGCCTCCACCTCTGTATCTGCCTCGGTCACACTATCCTCCTCGTCGGAGAACGCAGACTTGTACTGCTTCACTTTCTGAAATCATTCCGAGGTTTTCAATAGCCTCCAGAATTAAGGATCAGAATGACCGATTAAAGACTAAATTTAAGTGTAAAATATAAATTTAGAACGTTTTATATAGCAAATTTGACCAATGTGCTGCAAATTTCATGTCAGCAATCAAATTTCAACATTCCTCAAAAGGGTCACTAATGAAAGCCCGGTGTAATAAATGCGGGTAACTAGTGTAGATCATGATCATCATTACATCTTTGAAGTCGCCACAATGATCAAGAAGTTATACATAATCATGGACACACTGCATGTTCTTACACAGGCAGGGTTCCCACAAATTGAAACTGGTGAAATTCAAGGCTTTTATTTATACTCAGGGCTATTCCAGTAAAATCTATACAGTGGGGGGAGACGGCAGGTCCATTGATTATTTATCGTAGGTTATTGCCAACGAAAAATAATTTAACCTGTAGGAGGGTAAATTTGTTAATTACAATTCATTGCATGTCATAGTATTGAAATAAAAAATATTTTATGCTTGTTGTTGTTTTCTTAAAAAAATATTTTATGCTTGTTGTTGTTTTCATAATCTGTATAATAAATTGTGGGTTATTGTCAGCCAAAAAAGAATTATACAGACGCTGATGGCCCAGCAATTGTTGTTGTTGTTAGTTTAAAAGTTTCCCAAAATGTACAAAACAACTCCAAGAACGCACATAGTAGGATATTTTGTTTTTAATTCTGCATTGACGCAGTGGCCTGGTGGTATCGACCAGAACTTCAGAAGTTTGTTGACAAGTCAATATTTTATAACCTTGGGCCATAGTGTAAATAACAAGATGCAATGGTGCCAATGTCTTGGAGGATATCGATGTTAGGACTACTGTGGTAGAGCACCACCTTTATGACATTTCTTAGTCAAATACAACAATAAACATCACATTTTAATAATAAAAGCAACATGTCATGTGTAATTTTAACGTATTAAATGCACAATTTCATTGTTTAATATCATTTAGGCACTGTATATACTATATACAGTCGAACTTGTGCTAACGACCACTTGTAATAAACGACCACCTGCTGTAAGCGACCGGTTTGAATCCCGCCCGACGAATTTCGCATAATAACGTACTTGCAATGAACGACCACCTGCTGTCTGTACAACGTAATAAGCACTATACAACGTAATAAGCATGATTTTATAAATAACTCGTATGTTTAATACATTAATACATACAAGTTTGTATGTCATAGGCATTATTAATAATTACTTTAACTTCTGTTCAAATGACATGATTTTATATGAGTCCGTTGCTAATGGAATTCCCGCAATAGTTGGTAACCGAAATGCGAATGATACCAGTAACCCGTGCAGTACCAGTACCCGTGCATGTCCCGAAATTTTATAACGCGGTCGGATTCGATCGCGGTTTCATATCTTGGACCCCGATCACCGCATCCCGACCGCGTTCATATCTTGGACCCTGCCCGATCACCGCGATTATAATGGAGCTTGCAGTGTATTCAAACTTTAATTGTTTTTCCATTGTACATGTTAATTACTTTAATAATAAACATACATATTATGTGTATACGGATGTTTATTACTTGACTGTGTTTGTCACAGTGTTGTCACTGTGGTTTGTTTTTTATTTATATTATTCCATCCGTTGCTACCCACACCACATGGCTGTCCCTATTAAGAGACCACCTCTATTAAGAGACCACTTTTGGCAGTTCCCTTCAGTGGTCTCTTAACACAAGTTTGACTGTACTATAATATATGTAACAAAATGACTTGGTATAAAAGCCATTCAATAAACAGAATTTTTATTTAATATTTTTTGTTAATTGTACGTCGAGATTTTTATTTTTATTTATGTAGGTTGCATTTTTTTAGATTTTTATTTTTATTTACTGTAGGTTGTGATTGGTGGTTGGGTTTAATTTTTTTTCTAAAACACCGTAGGTAGGCTGATACAGAGCTGCCCCCATGTCGGTCACATGAGGAACATGGAGAAAAGGGGGCTATTTTCCGGAACACCACATATGTTTTCCGGAACACAAATCAGTACTCACTTATATGCATAAATTAACTTTTTTAGAGCCTTGGCCCTCGTTTCGGCCACCATGACCAACCGAAAAATCACAATTACACTGCTTGCAAGACGCAAATTCATCACCGCACTTTGACAGGACCAAATTGGGCCATGTCTCGCTGTAATCATTGATGAACAGATGTTTTCTCCTAACTTCTTTCGATAAAAAATACCCAAATTCGTTGGCTGCACGCTTTGGAGCAGACATTTTATAAATTTACGTGATGAATAAATCAATATCGCCGAGCGCTTGAAACTACTATTACTACACAACAAGAATCGAAATGGTAAGCGCCTCGGTGAGTATGATTACGGGTAAATCAAAAAATAGGATTTATTGGCAGAATTGTGAAACGAAATTATTACTTCCAGATATTCCCGCGCTGATTTTTTAAAAAATCGTACTTTTTAATTGTTATCCGTACTTCCGTATTTCTAACGTATTTTCCGGAAAAAATACGGAAAAATCGTAACAGTTGGCAGCTCTGCTGATAATTTTTTTTTTATATGTCGTAGGTTACCCCCCAAAAAAAATGCCTTCTCCCCCACCCCCCCCCCCCCATATAGATTTTACTGGAATAGCCCTCATCATAATTTACAATACACTGGTTTATCTAATTTTCTAACAGTTAAACAGTCCACAATTCAATGATAAAACACATATTTAAGACTTAAGACATAACTGCAGACATAACGTGTACTGACCTTGGTTGTTGTGTTTGTGTAGTGTGGGACAGCAGGGGCGGGCGGCTCCACAGTGTCACAGTTGGCGGCCGACCTCACGGCCTCCTGTATGGCGGCCACCTCCTTCTCCACCCGCCCCACCCCAGTAAACTGCGACCCCCTCCCTCAGCCAGCGTCCACGCCCGATAAACGCCTCTTCCGATTGCTGCAACACGACACAGGTAATAAACATTAGTGCGTGATAAAAGCCTCCTCCGATTGCTGCAACACACACAGGTAATACATTAGTGTAAACGCCTCCTCCGATTGCGCAAAACACGACACCAGTTAATACATTTGTGGCCGTGTAAAACTCCTCCAATTGCTGCAACACGACACAGGTAAATCATTAAGTGGCCCCCTGTATTAAAAGCCATCCCCGATGGCCCCTGTACGACCAGGTAATCTATGGGCCCCCATAAACGCCTCCTCCGATTGCTGCAACACGACAGGTAATCATTAGTGGCCCCCCTGGTGAATAAACCCACATTCCGATTGTGCAACACGACAGGAATCCATTTATTGCCCCTGATAAAACGCCTCCTCCAATTGCTGCACACCATCAAACCAGTAATACATTAGTGGCCCCCGTGATAAACGCCTCCTCCGATTGCTGCAACACGACACAGGTAATCCATTAGTGGCCCCCGTGAAAGAGATACGCCTCCGATCGATTGCTGCAACACGACACAGGTAATCTATTAGTGGCCCCCGTGATAAAAGCCTCCTCCGATTGCTGCAACACGACACAGGTAATCCATTAGTGGCCCCTGTGATAAACGCCTCCTCCGATTGCTGCAACACACACTTGTAATACATTATTGTGGCCCCCGTGATAAACGCCTCCTCCGATTGCTGCAACACGACACAGGTAATCATTAGCGGCCCCCAGTGATAAACGCCTCCTCCATCTACGCCATTGTGTAACATGACATGATAGGTAATACATTAGTGGCCCCTGTGATAAACGCCTCCTCCGATTGCTGCAACACGACACAGGTAATCCATTAGTGGCCCCTGTGATAAACGCCTCCTCCGATTGCTGCAACACGACACAGGTAATCCATTAGTGGCCCCTGTGATAAACGCCTCCTCCGATTGCTGTAACATGACATAGGTAATACATTAGTGGCCCCTGTGATAAACGCCTCCTCCGATTGCTGCAACACGACACAGGTAATCCATTAGTGGCCCCCGTGATAAACGCCTCCTTCGATTGCTGCAACACGACACAGGTAATACATTAGTGGCCCCCGTGATAAACGCCTCCTCAGATTGCTGCAACACGACACAGGTAATCCATTAGTGGCCCCTGTGATAAACGCCTCCTCAGATTGCTGCAACACGATACACGTCAACATCAGTTATAACTATAGCGCTGTACATATTGCAACATTACATTATTAATTTAATAGATATTGGTGAAAGAGTCGCCGCAATATGTGCTACAGACGAAATGTGCTTTCATTGGTCAAGAAACTAGCAGGGGTGTAAAATTCCACTCGACCGCTCGCCATGGCGACTTGGTCATCGTCTCGGTCGAGTAGCTTTGTGTAGACGGTCGTCCGACGGGTCGAGTGAATTTTGGATCATCCATGATTGATCGTGAATAAATAAATATATAGTTATGCACCGTTCTCCGTTTATTAAACCTGTTTATTTATCAAATACCATTGATCATTTCATAAACGCTTTGAATTGAATAAAAGCGTTTGCGCCAACAGGAACAATTCTAATTATGGACGAGTTTAAATCGCGGTTCAAGCGGCGTGAATTGAAATTTTATCAATACTTACCTATTTACAATATAAATGGGAAATACGCAAATTCTCCATCACACATATCTGGCAAGACATTGCGGCCACGCTTTCATCTTCACTTAAGTTAGTGCAGCGAATTATCGCGCAAGTGTCTTGGTCGCCTGGGTCTAGGCCGCCTGTCGTCGGCGATTTAAACTCGCCCATAATTAATTTATGGCATTCTGTAATGTCAATGTTCGCTTCCGTTGTAAACATGCAATATTGCTAGCAGACAGCCAGAGTTAGCACATGTGAACATTTTCTCCAAACTACACAGCATTCCTTCCGATGAGACGGATCGCTTGATTTTCATTAGAAAATGATTTTCATCAGTCCAATTATAACAAGAGGGCCATGATGGCCCTAATTCGCTCACCTGACTCCATGAACACCAGAGGAGAATGTGACATTGAGTTCATGTGTTTTAAAAAAATTGTGCTATTTTTAGATGGCGGTCATCTTGGATTAAGCGATGACTCTCATTTTACAAAATCTGAAAATGCTTCACCCAGCATCGGCCATGTGGTTCCTGAGAAAAAGACGTTAAAAATCTTGAATAAATGGACCTTTTGGTGGCCATCATGGAGGACATAATCATCCGATTCCGACAAATATTGCACCAGAGTGATCGCCTCATTGATACCTTCAATTTGATATATGACATGACCACGTCCATCGTTTCCCAGGGGCATTTTTGACACCCCGCTGGGGTCACATTTTAACAAAACTTTCAAGAGTAATGTACATCTGATCTCATTCCTACCAAGTTTCGTCGAAATCGGCTAGCGGTTCATGAGAAGATTTTTTTAAGAATTTATGTCAAAAATATTTTTAGACGCGGCCATCTTGGATAGCGATGACCTCCATTTTAACAAATCTGAAAAAGGCTTCACCCATGGTCCATAAACTTTTAAGTTTGGTCTACCATGGGCCAAGCGGTTCATGTGAAGAAGAATTTTGAAATCTCTAATAAAAGAACCTTTTGACATTTTGGCGGCCATCTTGGATGACATAACAATCCGATTTGGACAACAAATGTACCAGAGTGATCGCCTCATTGATACCTTCGATTTGATATATAACATGACCATATTCAGTCAAAAATAAAATTTGACCCCACGGGCCACGCCCATTTTTGACCCCGGGGTCACCATTTTAACAACTTTGAAAGAGCAATGTACTACCAAGTTTCGTCGAAATCCGGCAAGCGGTTCATGAGAAGATTTTTTAACAATTTATGCTATTTTTAGACGGCGGCCATCTTGGATTAGCGATGACCTCCATTTTAACAAATCTGAAAAGGCTTCACCCATGGACCATAACTTTTAAGTTTGGCTACCATGGGCCAAGGGGCTCATGTGAAGAAGAATTTTGAAATCTCTAATAAAAGAACGACCTTTTGACCTTTCGGCGGCCATCTTGGATGACATAACAATCCGATTTCGACAAAAAAATGCACCAGAGTGATCGCCTCATTGATACCTTCAATTTGATATATGAAATGACCATATTCAGTGAAAAATAAAATTTGACCCAATTTGACCCCACGGGCCACGCCCATTTTTGACCCCAGGGTCACCATTTTAACAACGTAATTCGAGGTTGATTTGTCACAGCATATGAAATATTAAGAATTTTCAATGCAAGAAATAGTTATAAGTTATAACATATTTCTCTGATGTTAAGTTTTGTAAAGAGACTAAGTATGTGACCTTCACCTTGGGATCAGCGGGGGTTGGACAGTCGTAGATTTGTCACAGCATGATAGTACAACCTTAGAGGAATGCACAAGTGAAATAATAAGAATTTTCAATGAAGGAAATAGAAGTTATAACTTATTTCTCTGATGTTAAGTTTTGTAAAGAGACTAAGTATTTGACCTTGACATTGGGATCAGCGGGGGTTGGACGGTCATGGATTTGGCACAGCATGGTATTAGAGCCTTACAGGAATGCATGTGTGAAATATTAAGAATTTTAGATGAAGGAAATAGAAGTTAGAACAATATTTCTCTGATGTTAAGTTTTGTAAAGAGACTAAGTATTTGACCTTGACCTTGGGATCAGCGGGGGGTTGGACGGTCGTGGATTTGGCACAGCATGGTAGTAGAGCCTTACAGGAATGCATGTGTGAAATATTAAGCATTTTAGATGAAGGAAATAGAAGTTATAACAATATTTCTCTGATGTTAAGTTTTGTAAAGAGACTAAGTATTTGACCTTGACCTTGTATCAGCGGGGGTTGGTTATGGTCGTGGATTTGGCACAGCATGGTAGTAGAGCTTACAGGAATGCATGTGTGAAATATTAAGCATTTTAGATGAAGGAAATAGAAGTTATAACAATATTTCTCTGATGTTAAGTTTTGTAAAGAGACTAAGTATTTGACCTTGACCTTGGGATCAGCGGGGGTTGGACGGTCGTGGATTTGGCACAGCATGGTAGTAGAGCCTTACAGGAATGCATGCGTGAAATATTAAACATTTTAGATGAAGGAAATAGAAGTTATAACTATTTCTCTGATGTTAAGTTTAGTGACGGACTGACGGACTCCAGTATACCCGCCACAACTCGTTGCGGGGGGTATAATAAGGCCCATCCAGTGTGGTGTAGAGTTATCGTGTATACCTCGGCTTCCAGCAACTGGCTACGGAGCTGACTTTTCTCCACGTGGATCACATCCTCCAGCACTTGTTTGGACGTCGCCGTCAATACTTTCACATGTCTCGTTATTTCATCAATGTCTGAATTGGGAAGACCAGTCGAGCATTAGGCATAAATGTGGAATGTGAAAGGTAAATGAAAATATTGGATTTATAAGTTGCATCCAAAAGACCAGTGGGAACTAAATTGGTCAGTAAGCGAGGCTTACGGAATACCCCCCGCGTGGGCCCAGGTACCCCTAAATATGTAAAATTTTCCAAGTGTGTGGGATTGTGACATTGACTATGGGCTTAGCGGGGGCGGCACGAACGTGAATGTGAAGCAGATCCGAGCAAGGAAATAGAAGTTATAACCGATTTCTCTGAAGTTAAGTTTTGTAAAGAGACTAAGTATGTGATCTTGACCTTGGGATCAGCGGGGATATGTCACAGCATGATAGTAGAGCCTTAGAGGAATGCATGCATGAAATATTAAGAATTTTAGATGAAGTTATAACATATTTCTCTGATGTTAAGTTTTGTAAAGAGACCATGTATTTGACCTTGACCATGGGATCAGCGGGGGTTTGACGGTCGTGGATTTGGCACAGCATGGTAGTAGAGCCTTACAGGAATGCATGTGTGAAATATTAAGCATTTTAGATGAAGGAAATAGAAGTTATAACAATATTTCTCTGATGTTAAGTTTTGTAAAGAGACTAAGTATTTGACCTTGACCATGGGATCAGCAGGGGTTGGACGGTCGTGGATTTGGCACAGCATGGTAGTAGAGCCTTACAGAAGTGCATGTGTGAAATATTAAGCACTTTAGATGAAAAAAATAGAAGTTATAACAATATTTCTCTGATGTTAAGTTGTGTAAAGAGACTAAGTATTTGACCTTGACCTTGGGATCAGTGGGGGTTGGACGGTTGTGGATTTGGCACAGTATGGTAGTAGAGCCTTACAGGAATGCATGTGTGAAATATTAAGCATTTTAGATGAAGGAAATATAAGTTATAACAATATTTCTCTGATGTTAAGTTTTGTAAAGAGACTAAGTATTTGACCTTGACCATGGGATCAGCGGGGGTTGGACGGTCGTGGATTTGGCACAGCATGGTAGTAGAGCCTCACACGAGTGATGAAGGAAATAGAAGTTAAAACAATATTTCTCTGATGTTAAGTTTTGTAAAGAGACTAGAGCCTTACAGGAATGCATGCGAGTTTGTTTGTTTGTTTATTAGTGTTTAACGGCCTATCAACAGCTAAGGTCATGTAAGGCCGGGCAAACGGGTTCGATCCCATTTTAACCTGCTGCATTGGGGGGAAAATCCCAAAATCAGAACGGAATATTTACATCGAGAACAAATATATTCAGCCCTGAAATTAGAATATCCTGACCTGGTGCTAGGTCCATACCACACCAAGTCACTTGGCCCCTTCCCCTAAAATAGGATTACGATTATCGTAATACTCACACAAGAGCTCCGCGGAGCAAAATGTCCCGCCTGGCGCAGTTTGATAGTATATAAGGAGCTTGTAATAACCTTGGGGTTAGTGAGCACCATGGGCTTTCTGTAGAATGATGCGGGATGTTGTTACAAATGCATGTATGGAATATTAAAGCATAAACTGAGCGATAATTTTTCCAAACACGGAAATTTCTAAGTCAGTGACCTTGACCATTGGGGTTAGCGGGCACCATGGCCTTTCTGTAGAATGATGGGCTTTCTGTAGAATTGATGCGGGGATGTTGTTACAAAATGCATTATATGGAATTATTAAAGCATACAAACAGACGTTAACTTTTCCAAAACCAACCCGGAAATTTATTAATTCAGTGACCTTGACCTTTAGGGTTCTTAGCGGGGGCACCATGGGCTTTCTTGTAGAATTGATGCGGGATGTTGTTTACCAAATGCATGTAATAGAATTATTAAGCATAAATCTGATGCGTTAATTTACTAAGTCAGTGACCTTGGACCTTTGGGGGTTAGCGGGGCACCCATGGGCTTTCTGTAGAATGATGCGGTGGGATGTTGTTACAAATGCATGATTATGGAATATTAAAACAGAAACTGAGCGTTAACTTTTCCAAACCAAAACAGGAAGAAATTTCTTTTAATTCAGTGACCTTGGACCTTTGGGAGGGGTTTAGCGGGCATCATGGGCTTTCTAGTAGAATGATGTGGGAGTTGTTAACAAATGCATGTATGGCTATTAATTAAAGCATAAAAACTGAGCGCTAAAACTGAGCGTTAACTTTTCCACCAAACACAGGAAATTTCTAAGTCAGCGACTCCTTTGGGCGGGGTTAGCGGGCACCATGGGCTTTCTGTAGAATGATTTGGGATGTTGGTTACAAATGCTGTATGACAAATAATTAAAGCATAAACTGAGCGTTATTTAAATTTCTAATGTCAGTGACCTTGACCTTTGGGGGTTAGCGGGCACCATGGGTCTTTCTGTAGGAATGATACGGGATGTTGTTTTTAACAAATGATTATATGGGAATTATTTAAAAACATATAAACTGACGCGTTTAAACTTTTCCAAACAACAGGAAAAAGGAAATTTTTTAATTCAGTGACCTTGACCTATTTGGGGGATTAGCGGGCACCATGGGCCTTTCTGTTAGAATGATGCGGGATGGTTGTTTACAAATGCATGGTATGGCATATTTTTAAAAGCATTAAAACTGAGCGCTAAAAACTGAGCGTTAACTTTTTCCCAAACACAGAAATTTCTAAAGCTCCGAGGACCTTGAACTTTGCGGGTTTTGCTGGGCACCATTGAGCTTTCAGTAGGAATGATGCGGGATGTTGTTACAAATGCATATATTCGGAAATAATTAAAGCATAAACTGAGGCCAATTAACTTTTTGCAAACTAGGAAAATGTTTTAATTCAGTGGACCTTGACCTTTGGGGGTTAGAGGCCCCCATGGGGGCTAAGGGATTGGCCCGTTGGGCTTTCTTTTGTAGAATGATGCGGGATGTTTGTTTACAAATGCATGTATGGAATATTAAAAGCAGAAAACTAACGCGTTAACTTTTCCAAAATCAACGTACAAATTCTTTTAAGTCAGTGACTTTGACCTTTGGGGGTTAGCGGGCACCCATGGGCTTTCTGTAGAAATGAATGAGCGATGTTGTTTACAAAATGCATATATGGAATATAAAAGCAATAAACTGAGCGTTAACTTTTCCAAAACCCAAACGGAAATTTCTAATTCAGTGACCTTGGACCTTTGGGGGGTTACGCGGGCATCAGTGGGCTTTCTTTTGTAGAATGAATGTGGGATGTTGTTTTACAAATGCATGTATGGCATAATTAAAAGCATAAAACTGCTGCGCTTAAAATCTGAGGAGTTAACTTTTCCAAAGCAGAGGCAAGAAGGAAATTTCTAAGTCAGCGACCTTTGGGGTTAGCGGGCACCATGGGCTTTCTTTTGTAGGGTAAATGATTTCGGGATGGTTGTTATCAAATGCATGTAGTGAAATATTAAAGCTAATCAAAATGAGCGTTAATTTCTAAAGTCTGTATTTGACCTTGACCTTTGGGGTTAGCAGGCGCCACCATGGGCTTTCTTGTTTAGAATGATTGCGGGGATGTTGTTAC
Source organism: Conchocele bisecta (assembly GCA_029237695.1). Taxonomy (NCBI): domain Eukaryota; kingdom Metazoa; phylum Mollusca; class Bivalvia; order Lucinida; family Thyasiridae; genus Conchocele; species Conchocele bisecta. The sequence continues at coordinate 36,882,726 of CM055277.1, forward strand.
AAATGACCATAAATGGAATATTAAAGGCATTAAACTGAGCGTTCAACTTTTCACCCACTGGAAATTTCTTCAATTTCAGCGACCTTGACCCTTTGCGGGGTTTGCAGGGGGGCACCATGGGCCTTTCTGTAGTAATGATGCGGGATGTTAGTTACAAATGCATTGTTTGGAATATTAAAGCATCTAAACTGAGGCATTAACTTTTGCAAACAACGGAAATTTTTAATTCAGGTGACCTTTGGGGTGTTTTTTTTTCGGGGGTTAGCAGGCAACCATGGGCTTTCTGTAGAATTGATGCGGGATGATTGGTTACAAAATGCCATGTATTGGCATATTAAAGCATTACAAACTGAGTGTTAACTTTTCAAAACACGTTACAAATTTTCTTAAGTCAGAGACCTTGACCTTTTGGGGTTCTTGAGCGGGCACCATGGGCTTTTCTGTATGTAATGATGGCGGGATGTTGTTACAAATGTATGTATCGGAATATTAAAGCATAAAAACTGAGCGGTTAATTTTCCAAACAAAACAAAATTTAATTTCTTAATTCCAGTGAACCTTGGACCTTTGGCGTTAGGCGGGCAACAGGGTCTTTCTGTAGAATGATGGGGACGGAGTACTGTTTACAAAAATGCATGTATTGGAACTATCCAAAGCATAAACAAGTGGCTTTAACTTTTCGAAACACGGAAATTTCTAAGTCGGAGGGTTTAACCCTTGACCTTTAGGGGGTTAGAGGGGCACTATGGGCTTTCTGTAGGAAATGGATGCGGGATGTTTACCAAATAAATTGCATGTATGTCAATATTTAAAGCATAAACTGAGCATTCAACTTTTTAAAAACACGGAAATTTCTTTTAATGTCAGCGGACCTTGACCATTTGGGGGTTTTAGCAGGGGCACCATGGGCTATCTTTTGGTAGGAAATGATGCGGGGATGTTGTTGTTACAAATGCATGTATTGGAATATTAAAGCATTCCATTTGAGGGAACAAAAGAAGTTAACAAATGAATTAAACCTGAGGCGTTAAGTTTTAGAAACAGAGCTTAAACGCAAAAAACTTAAACGTTGAATGCATGTTGGAAAAGTAGGTCAATGAACCATGAAAAAGTAGGTGAAGGTCACACATGCTTCTCTAGTGTGAGATGGTTACACCACTGTGGTTTAGATGTATTACCAAGTATGGAGGGTCGTTATGGGGGTAAGTTATACTTTTTATTTTTTTGGGAAAACGGACGCTAAACGCAAAAAACGTTAACGGAATGAAAATGTTGACGACGCCGACGCCGCCGCCGCCGCCGACCGCCGCCCGCCGGAGGGAAGGAAAAATCTATGCCTATTGTCCCGCTTCTTTGCTAAAGCAGGCGGGAACATAAAGGGGTATTTAAACCAGATATTCAACTGTCAATACAAAATACCAACAATGCCAAAGGACGTATGGGAGGGGAAAGGCCACCGGTCTTCCAGTCGGGTTTTCCGGTTAACGGATTGAACAACCCCGAATCGGTTTAAAAATTACCCATGCGTGCTCCCACCTGCCACCCACGGAATGCAATGTGTGATGAAATTATTTAAGCATTTTAGATGAATGGAAAATGGAAAGTTAATAACAATATTTCTTTCTTGAATGTTTAAGGTTTTACGGGACGGAACGCACGGTACGGACAAACCTGACTCCAGTATAAAATACCATGTATGTATACCATCAGTTCTTGCAGGAATTTTTTTAATTTTTTTTTTTGTTACAGGGGTCATACCAGTTATCCGGACCAATCAGTTTATCGGACAAATGAAAAATACCGTTAATTAAGGCGCATTTCTTTTTTTTTGGATCCGAGTATTGCAACGAAGACATATACGTCACGCAGAGCTGCTTTGCTGTTTCCATACCAGTATGAAGAATATATCGCCAAGGTTAAACTTTTTAGTAAAAATTTGCTGGAAAACATTCCCCAAACTCGGTTACAAAGTTGTTTACAAACGTCAAAAAGCGTGTTGGGTGGGGGGCACAAATCGAGTCGTGACCCATTATTTGTCAATTGCCGTGGAGTTGTTTCTATAAATAACAATTAAAATTCTTTATTAAATCAAGTGTTTTCCAAGAAGTTGAAGGGAGACTGATTTTTCTTGCAGATTTACTACCAAATGTGTTTAGACTGGTTTACAGGCGATTAAAACTTATGATTTTCAATGTGGAGAATTAGAAGTTATGATTCTGACCCAATTTTAAGTGATGAAAGAAAGATGGCCACATTTTGCCTAAATAGTTTTACAATGCGCTTAGGAAAGCAAGAACCGGTAAATGTTATGCCCGTAAGCTATTTTTAGAAAAATAAAAAATATTAAAAAACATTGGCCATTTTTGTTTTTGTCCGATTTAATTCTGGAGGATCCCTATAGACAAAGAAGGAAAATATTGATAATTTTTCCATAATGAGTAATTTACCAGGTTCCCATTCCTGGTTAATTGAAAGCACTCCTGTACCACTGGAACCAATCCTCAATTTAACATGCAAACTATCAGTTTACTGGGGCCACCTCACAATAGCCCATGTGGTTTTGCCGGACCAGAAATGATACAAGAAATCAGTAAACACTTTGGATGGATGAATCCCTCAATAAAAAACGTAAGTTCATTTTGGTAGCTTGACTTTGGAGCACCAAGAGCCGAAACGGCCAGGCTTAGTAGAATGGAAAAATACGTCAAATACAAAAAAAGTATATTACTGTTTTAAAGTCATATCCGACTTACGGTTTATGAGATAGTAGGCAGTCTTAAAATAAAAAAACGTTTAAGGTTTAAATTCACAAGAAAGACAGAGGTAGCGACTTGTAGCGATATTTGGTAACCCCAAATTTGGTTTTTGCAGGATTATAAAATAAATTATAACCAAATTTAAATGACGACCCATTCTTTTTTTAGGGACCACAACCTGTACAATATCCATTATAGCATTGAAAACTACAATATCCTGATACTGATGCCAGGCACCTGTACTACACCTAAATAAACTATGTGATTTCCCATCGACACTGATATTTTTACCCCGTGAACACCGTTGTCCAACTGTAACATGTACGAGATCTGTGGCAATTACCGTGTTACGTTGTGGCAGCTGCGGCACCTGTTTCTGCCAGAGATGGGCAGGCACAGCGTAGATGATTGCCCTTGTCCTTCTTCATCAGCGGGTCATGGGTGATTCTCCGGTCCCCCACCCGGGCAGGCCCGCACCTCCCTCGCCACCACACTTGCAACCGCCACCAGTGAAATGAGCATAGAGCCGGACAAGTGTGAGGGAATCAACATGACCGAAGGAATAAGGGGCGGTAGAGGTGATTTCAAAATTACACTACATGTTTTATCGAGGTTTGCTTGAATCCAGCTAAACTATGTAATAGGTTTACAATAGTGGGACTATTTTCTGTTTGGAAGTTGGGTAAGGGGTGGGGGGTAGAAATGTGTCAGCAGTTCAGTGTTAAATACATAAGATAAACTTCTAGGAGGTTCAGAAGAAAATAGCTTCAGCAATGATCCTACTTTTTATACAAATTCATCGATTTGGAATGGGGGTTGTTTAATGCAGAGGCAGCCAACTCCCCATGTCGGTCACGATTGAGGAACATGGAAGGAGAAAAACGGGGCTATTTTTCAGGAATCGCCACCAAATATGTTTTCGGAACACAAACTCAGTACTCACTTATATGCATCAAAAGTAAATTTTTTTAGGAGCCTTGGCCCTCGTCTCGGGCCACCTATGATCAACCGAAAAAAAAATCACCAAATTACACTGCTTGCAAGACGCAAATTCATCACCGACCGGCTTTTGAACAGGACCCAAATGGAGGGGCCAATGTCTCGCTGTAATCAAGTGAATGAAACATATGGTGTTCATCCGAACTTCTTTCGATAATAAAAAATACCCAAATTCGTTTCGGCCTCTGCACCGCTTTTGGGAGCAGACATTTTATGAATTTACAGTGAATGAATAAATCAATATCGCTGAAGCGCTTTGAAATACTATTACTACACAAGAATTGAAATGGTAAGGCTAGGGAGGGAGTATGGATTACCGGGTAAAAAAAAAAAAAAGAAGGATTTATTGGCAGAATTGTGTAAACAATAATTATTATTTTCCAGATATTACCGCACTGATTTTTTTAAATTTTTAAAAAATCGTACTTTTTAAATTGATTGTCGTACTTTCCGTATTTCTAACGTTATTTTTTTCCAGAACAAATACTGGAAAAATAAGAGTAACAGTTGGCAGCTCTTTGTTAATTGGTAAGACAATCAGATTCACATCCACATTTTAGGACCCGACAGTTACCAATAACAATTACCAGGAATTACTTTGCATGTTACTAAGTGGCTTTACATCTTGGGATCTTATAGTTGCAAATAAGATCCACATTTTAATTGAAGTACTTACATAACACAAGAGCTCTTGCGGAGCAAAAATGTTCCCGCTCTGGACGCAGCTTTGATAGGGACAAATTAAGGAGTTATTTGTTAATAACCTTGGGGTTAGTAGAGCACCATGGGCGGTGTCTTGTTAGAATGATGTGAGATTGGTTGTTAAACAAAAAATACAACCTATCAAATAGTAAAGCATGTCCACTGATGGGGAGGAAAATTATTAATGGAAGGTGTTAAAAGTTTTGGAAACAAAACTAAAAAATTTTCTAAGTTCTTGACCTTGGGGTTAGCGGGCAACCATACGCTTTACTGTAGAATGATGCCAGGGATGATGTTACAAAATGCACCTATGATAAATATTTAAAGCAATTCCATCAATGGGAAACAGAAGTTATAGCAGAATTTAAACCAATGTTCATTTTTGTGGATGGACAAACAGACAAACTTTTGCATCCCTATATCTCCTTTTTCGCTACCTGCTGAGGGCGGGGGATTGAATAAATAAACATCAAATCCAAAAAACACTTATTTTTCACAACAAACACCAGCCTTAAACACAAAACAAGAATGCCGCCAACGGGGGGAAAACCCCAAAATGTATCTCCTTGGATTCCGAAGCTAAAATTTCTATTCGAAAGCTAAATTTCTATTTACTTTAGACATTTTTTGAAGTCCGTGACCTTGACCCTTGGGGTTACCGGTACATCATGAACTATTTCTGCAGATGATGCGGAATGTTATTTTACAAATGCATGTATTTTTGGGAAAACATTATTAAAACATTCCATCAAGGGAAACACCGAAGTTACAATAAACTTAAACCAAGCGGTTAAGTTTTTCAAAACTGCAGGCATTTTCTAAGCCCATGACCTTGACCTTTGGGGGTTAGCGGGGGGGGCACCATAGGTTTTTCTGTAGAATCCATGCCGGGATGTTGCTATTAGTTTACACTCCTAAAGAAGTATAATAAAGCATTTCCATCAAGGGGAAAACAAGAGGTTTGTAATAATAAAATTAAAATCCGTAGCGTTTAACGTTTTCCAAACCGGGAAAATTTCTAAAGCCCATGGACCTTGACCTTTGGGGTTAGAGGGCAAAACCATGGGCTTTCTGTAGAATGATGCTGTGGGATGTTGTTTCAAATACCAATGTATGGGAATATTAAAAGCGTTCCATTTAGGGAAACAGAAGTTTACAAAACGAAATTAACCTGAGCGTTAAGTTTTAGAAACATAGCCCAAACGCAAAAACTTAAATTGCAAATTCAAGTTGAAAAGTAGGTCAATGTCACATGGGCTCCCTCTGTGTGAGATTTGGTTTACACCACAGTGTTGATGTTATACCTAATGTTTGGAGGTCGTAGGACTTATACGTTTTCCGGAAACTTGAGCTAAATGCAAAAACTTACATTTGAATGCATGTGAAATTGTTAGGTCAATAAACCATGTAAAACTAGGGTCTATGGTTACATTGGGCTCCCTATGTGTGAGGATGGTTTACACCACAGTGTTGATTGGATATTACCGAATTCATTCCATTAACGGGTAAACAGAAGTTGTAGAATAAATTAAACGATAGCGGTTTAAGTTTTCCAAACCCGGAAATTTATTAAGTCGGGTGACCTTGATCTTTGGGGTTAGCGTGGGCACCATGGGCTTTCTGTAGAATGATGCGGGATGGGGTTGTTACAAATGCATGTTATGGAATAATTTAAAGGCATTTACCATTGAGGGAAACAGAAGTTACAATGAATTAAATCCTGAGCTGTTAAGTTTTAGAAAACAGAGCTATAACGCAAACAAAAACTTAACGTTGAATGCATGTGGAAAAGTAAGTCGATGAACCATGAAAATATAGGTCTTATTTAATTGTTGGTGGGTTAGCAGTGTAAAACTTGCCAAAAACAAAAATTAATTGGGTGGTATCGGTAATTACAATACGTCACGTCCCACGCGATTTTTATCCACTTGAGGAGAAAAAAAAATTAGAAAAAAAAAATTGACGGGAGAGGGGGAAATTGTGGGATTCGCAGCTGGTAATTAAAAACTGCAAAAACAAATAATGGTGGTATCGGTAATTACTAGTGGTTGCAACGATATACCGGTATATTGCGATGTCATTCCTGACGATACGGTATCGGCGGTACGGTTTTTCGCGTATCGCGATTATTTTACGCCATATTTCTCGGTCGCCATCTTGTGTTAAATAATAGTGTTAAAATTATTCAGGAATCATTCAAAAACATAAATTTTTAATTTTTAATTGGACAGAAGTAAATATTTTAAATTAAGCACGCCACCCCATATTTACATGACTAATAACCTTGTAGCGGAGTTAATCTCGGACGTCCAATTTTCTGTTGTGAACAATTCATTGTGTCCCCATTCGGCGTGGACAGCATGATTTTTGCATAAAAAAAAACATATCACCAGTTTCAAACATTTGCCCAGCACAGATTACTGGTCTTATATTACCTGTGTCCATTCCTATTAAATTGTTGTTGATTTGGCCCTTCCTCTGGTGCGTACACATCAAACAAAAGTTATAAAAAATTTAGCACTAAAAAACGAACTTTCTAGACCAAAATGTGCGTACGTGAACATAGTCTTGTTCTGGACTTAGGGGGAGATTAACTCTTGGTTTACTAATGGACTTTATTATAGTGGAACATGTTTATTTTTGAAAAATAACTTTTATAATTAAACGGATAAAGGAATTAATACGATATAATTTTAAGAGTACATAATTAGTAACTCGTTTTTAAAAAGCTGTAGCAAATATAATTTGTTAACAAAATTTAATATGATTTTGTGTTTATATTAATTACTCCTTTTTAAAGGCACCATTCTCGTTATTTTTTATATTCATACCACATGACTCCATTTTTCTTGTCCAACATGAAAACGCCAGTACGCCCAAAAAAGTTCAGCTTTACTAAATCGAGGGCAGAAATTAGACTTTAATATCGTCATAAATTATGTTGAATTTATTTTTTGTTTTTACTTTTGATATTAATATTGCTTATTAAAAATTCAAGATGCATGTAAATTAAAGTTATTGAACCTACTTGCGAAAGGAAATTTAGAAATTTATTGTATATAATTCCAACCATCATTTGTCATTCGTGTTTAGTCACCAAACAAACACCAAGCAAGCCATGTGTAAAACTGCTTCCCCAAGGGCGGATAATAAACTCCTTACTAGTGACCTGCACTGAGAAAGGAACAAATGGGGCCATTAAACAAATCCCCCCCCCCCCCAGCCAAATATTGACACTGTGGGACCTAGTTTGGAATATACGTATGGTACAGGATAGTAGGGTGTATTCACTGTTTATTGATTAGGTTTAACAATAGACATAGGTACTACCTGAAGACACGACATTCCAGCATAGCCCCAGGGCTTAAAAATATTAACTTTTCACACTTGCCCGGCCGGGCAAGTACAATTATAACCTACTCGCCCAGACAAAAAAGCTACTTGCCCAACATTTCAGGAAAATGTAAGTACATGTATTAATACCTTTAATAAATTAGCTTTTGTACCAACATTAATACTAGACATTATGTTTGTAAAACATGGATGTGCCCCTCTGGAATACTGGACTCTAACTGGAGAACCCTTACAAACTTTTTGATGTAAATGTACACAGACGGACGGACATACGGAACCTCAAGAGCAAGGCAATATGTCCCCCTGGCTAATCGCATAGGGACATGATTAACCCAGGCAATCAGTAGATGCAATATGTTTATTAAAAAAATATGATATCACTCATTTTGGGCTGGAACATTATTAATTGTTTAATGGGGTGGTGTTTTTACCACTCATTTTAACCGTCTCATTTGAACATTATTAATTGTTCAGGGTGGGTGGGTGGGGTGGGGGGGGGGGGGGGGGGGGGGGGTGGCGTCTCCGTAGATTCGTATTATACTTGTTCAAAATATGAAGCATGTGAACATAATAATGACTGAATGGAGTCATGTGTATGAATGTAATAACGAGATGGTGCCTAAAAGGGAGTATTAATATAAACACAAACTCATTTAAATGTGTTAACAATTATATTACTACAGCTTTTATTATAAAGTTATTTTCAAAAATAAATGTTCCACTATAATAAGTCCATTAGTAAACAAGAGTTATCTCCCCTAAGTCAGAACAAGACTAGTGTCACGTACGCACATTTTGGTCTAGAAAGTTCGTTTCTAGAGCAATTTTTTATAACTTCGAACTCCTTGTTTGGTGTGTAGCACCAGAGGAAGACAAAATCAAACAATTTATAGGAATTACACAGTATATAAGACAGTAATCTGTGCTGGGCTAATGTTAAACCAGCGATATGTTTATTTTTATGCAAAGTCATGCTGTCAACGCGAATGGCGACACACAATGGTTCACAACAGAAATATATAGGGTGTATGAAGGTTACAGAAATACTTCATAAACAGCTTAAAGAAAATAATTTGAAATAGCTGGAAATTAATAAAATTTTCTTAATTTTCTGAAAATACAGAATGGCCTTTCCCGATGTGTCACTCGCCAAATCGGACTAGTGACAAGAAAATCCTCTCGCCAACATGAAAATGGACTCGCCATGGCGAGTGAATTTTTAAGCCCTGAGCCCCATATCAGTGTATGGGCAGGCGAATCAGGGGCTATGTTGGTCGCACATGTCATAAGGTATTGATGCGTGAATACTTGTCAATACTTTACAAAAATAGTAACACAGCAACGAAAACGACCATTACCGAATGTTACCGAGTGCGAACTGAATGTGCGCGACGCTTGATTTAGCATCTAAAATCTTACATCAAGCGCTTATGAGATTGAGATAATCGTCCTCATTAATTATTCACAGGATGGCAGACGTGTGACGTCACTTTGGAAATTTACAACCAAACAATACCCGACAGGAAACATTTGACCGATATGAGATCGGGGATTGGAATGAATTGGTGTTTAACGCCCAATGTGGATAAATGTGGCTTTGGATGGAGAAATGGGGGTTATGGCATTTGCGGCTTGTGTATATCCAGATCATCTTGCTTATTATTCGGCACATTTGATGCGTAAATGTCAATTGTCACATAGGCCATTTCAGTTTACCGCGCGTTACGTCAGCTGTTATTCTAAGTACATATGGTCGCTGTGGGGATGAGACATAATTAAATTCTATAGAATTGCATAGAAAAATGTATAAACAAGAAATGCGTCTGTCGAATGCGGATGCCACCTGCAGCATATTTGAGAAACTGCGACAAAGTGGTTAACCGAAAAGTGGAAATTGACGGACGGACGGACGGACGGTCCAAACACTATATGCCACCCGTTTCTTCGAAACCCGGTGGCATAAAAATTACCAAGTTAAAAAGGTGATATTTTTTCGGCATAAAAACACCAAGGTGCACATCTTCAATATGTGTAGAAGACGTGTGTATAGTTTCAGATCGATCGACTCAACGGTTTCTGAGGAGTTGTGTACACAAACTATGCACTTTTTCTTCAGCCGCCCGCCCGCCCGCCAAACATAATACATGTCGTATAAAAACAAACAAGCCCCAATGTAGATACCTTTTCAGGTCATTACTGTGTATGGACTCGTAGCAGATTGGGCATTTCCTCCAGGACTTCTCCCCGAGGGCGAGGTAGTGCAGGATACAGGGCCAGCAGTAGATGTGGCCGCAGCGCGTCATCTTGGCCGCCGTCGGGTACTGCAGGCAGATTGGGCACGACGGTGGTTCCGACACTGTCACCCGCTACAACACCGCACCACAACCGGGGTAAGCCAGGCATATATACACGGCTCGATTGTCAACACGCAAGTGCTTATCCAATACTACTGGATACTTTATTAACACCAAACCCACTCTTTCAAGGTTTCGGCCCAAGGCCTTTATCAGAGAATCAGTGTCTATTTAGACACTGATTCCTTGATAAAGGCCTTAGGCCGAAACGTTGGAATGGAATGGTGCTTAACAGCCCATCAACACAAAAGAGTGTCATTTAGGGCTAAGCAATTTAGAAGAAGAAACTAGTAGTAAAATAGTATGTTATATGTGATAGGGAAACGTTGGAAGAGTGGATTCATGGTTAATAAAGGATAGTTCACCATACTGTATAATAAGCACAATAAGCAAACTATTTGAACTTGGAAACAAGGCCAATTGGACTTTTGAATGATACTATGGATGATGATAAACAAGAATATGAAGTTTCAAGTTCATCTGCACTAGGGACACCGACTTCAACACAACTACGATTGGACAGAAAGGTGAAAACAATAGATCCAACATTATATCAACCATGCGCCATCGGGATACTGTAGGCCACAATGGCATCATCAAGGTGTGTGATCACATGGTTTCCGAACCCGATTTTCCGACGTGACGTAATCTGTGACGTCATTTTTAGAGTATTATGAGATTAAAGCCGCCTATACAACAAGAAATGGACGCTTGTCGACAAGCGCATGTGTATCCCCCTCCCCAGATACACAAGTAGTTTGAAAAAAGGGTGTTCGAGTTATGCTCCGGAGACAAAATCAGTGACGGAAAAAACAAAGGGAGATAACTAAACAAGAGGACCATGATGGCCCTAATTCGCTCACCTGACTCCATGAACACCAGAGGAGAATGCGACATTGAGTTCATGTGTTTTAAAAAAATTGTGCTATTTTTAGATGGCGGTCATCTTGGATTAAGCGATGACTGTCATTTTACCAAATCTGAAAATGCTTCACCCAAAGATCTTAACTTCCTATGAAGTTTGGCCAGCATCGGCCATGTGGTTCCTGAGAAGACGTTCAAAATCTTGAATAAATGGACCTTTTGGTGGCCATCATGGATGACATAATCATCCGATTCCGACAAATATACCACCAGAGCAATCGCCTCATCGATACCTTCAATTTGATATATGGCATGAGCATATTCGGTCAAAAATAAAATTTGACCCCAATTTGACCCAACGGTCACCATTTTCACAACTTTGAAAGAGCATTGTAAATCGATCAATCCTACCAAGTTTAGTCGAAATCCGGCTAGCGGTTCATGAGAAAAATATTTCACATCAATGTTTGTCTAGGGATGATGCTTCATTACGCACACCCCCACATCCAAATTCTCAAGGTCAAGGTCATTTATTTACTTATAATGTTCACCGGTTTTGTATCAGAAATGCGACACACCTTTGGGTCGTCTTCTATGCATGTGTGAAGTTTAATAAACTAGAAAATGTGTTCATAGAACACGGATGTCCCACATATCGCTTTGATAATAAATGAGGCCAAATTCCAAGTCAAAATTTTCTTTTACCTGAGCGTTAAAGTTTTTGAAGCACCAAGTATGTGACCTTGACCCTGGGCTTGGCGGGGGCAGGACGAACGTGGATTTGGCACAGGGCGGTAGAGGACCATTAGAGCAATGCATATATGAAATATGAAGCTGATCCGTGAAATAAAACAGAAATTATAAGATATTTACCTCAGCGTTAAAGTTTTTGAAGCACTAAGTATGTGATGTTAACCCTGGGCATGGCGGGGGCGGGACGAACGTGGATTTGGCAGAGGGCGGTAGAGGATCATTAGAGCAACACGTATATGAAATATGAAGTTGATCCGTGAATGGAAAGAAAAATTATAAGATATTTACCTGAGCATTAAAGTTTTTGAAGCACCAAGTATGTGACCTTGACCCTGGGATTGGCAGGGGCAGGACGAACGTGGATTTGGCACAGGACGGTAGAGGACCATTAGAGCAATGCGTATATGAAATATGAAGATGATCCATGAAAGAAAACAGAAATTATAAGATATTTACCCGAGCGTTAAAGTTTTTGAAGCACTAAGTATGTGACCTTGACCCTGGGCTTAGGGGGGGCAGGACGAACGTGGATTTCGTTTAAAAATAATAATGCTTGCTACTGGAGCCCAGAATTTTATTTTAATAGTCCTATATTTATCTACATATATCTGCACAGGTCCACATAATGCCACAATATTTTCAACACAGTTTACGGAAATGTAATATCCAATGTAGTAATTTACCTGTATAAATTACCTGTGGTCAAGACTGGACATTTGCACATGCTAGCACATGCAGCACATGGACAGGTGAATGGTTCTCCCAGTCTCTATTGTTCTCTCTACAGGTAAGGTGTACAGAGCACACGAGAAAAGGTGTACAGAGCAGACGAGAAAACGGGTCTTCATGCATTATTGTCCAGTTTGTAGAGTGCGCCAAAAACAAAACAAAAAAGGGAGAATAACTAAAAAATTAGCTATGCAAACGAGTTGTCATTCTTGTGCGCGACACACCTCCGGGTCGTGGTCTATGCATGTGTGAAGTTTCATGAAAATATTCCAAAGGGTGGTCGAGTTATGCTCCGGACAGGAAATCAGTGCGCGAAAACAAAAAAGGGAGATAACTAAAAAATTAGCGATGCAAGAGTTATCATTCTTGTGCACGACACACCTTCGGTTCGTGGTCTAATTGAATGTGTGAAGTTTCATAAAAATATTCCAAAGGGTGGTCGAGTTATGATCAATCAGTGCGCGAAACAAAAAAAGGGAGATAACTATAAAAAAATTAGCTATGCAAGAGTTGTCATTCTTGTGCGCGACACACCTTCGGGTCGTGGTCTATGAATGTGTGAAGTTTCATGAAAATATTCTAAAGGGTGTTCGAGTTATGCTCCGGACAAGAAGTGTCTGCGGCGGACGCGGACTGTCAAATCCGACGGAGTCCGGGGGATACAATAAAGGGCAACGCATTTGCTGCGGTATATTTCATAAAAATATGTCATTCCATTAGCAAGATATTAAAGGAAATCTACTTACTGTAAACACATCTAAACAAGAATTCCGCCACGGAAGCGGTGTCGCGCCTACCGAGGCATTTGATCGTGAACATTACAAGTAAATAAATTACCTTAACACATTTCTGTTACAAATCCGGTGAACATTACAAGTAAATAAATGACCTTGACCTTCAAAATTTGGATGTGGGGGTGTGCGTAATGAAGCATCATTCCTAGACAAACATTGATGTGAAATATTATCAAAGTCTGGCAAGGGGTTAAAGAGATATTGTGAAAAAACAATAACTTTAACGTATTTCTGTTACAAAACCGGTGAACATTACAAGTAAATAAATGACATTGACCTTGAGAATTTGGATGTGGGGGTGTGCGTAATGAAGCATCATCCCTAGACAAACATTGATGTGAAATATTATCAATGTCTGGCAAGGGGTTAAAGAGATATTGTGAAAAAAACAATAACTTTAACGTATTTCTGTTACAAAACCGGTGAACATTACAAGTAAATAAATGACCTTGACCTTGATAATTTGGATGTGGGGGTGTGCGTACTGAAGCATCATCCCTAGTCAAACATTGATGTGAAATATTATCAATGTCTGGCAAGGGGTTAAAGAGATATTGTGAAAAAACAATAACTTTAATATCAGATTATATTCTATGGCTCACTAGTCAATAATTGTTTTAGTATATGATAATAGTCGGTATATAGCACTTACGACCTTATGCTACTAGACAAAAATGGAAAAAGAATTTGAAAAAAAAAACAAGAAACGAGGCCACTTTTTGTAGACTAGATGGCCGTGGCCTGCATGTCGCGCCTTACGGCGAGGCATGGACACTAAAAAAAGAGATATAGTAGATGGAAAAACTTTAACCGGACACACGGACGGACAGACGGACGTATGCCAAAATGCCGACTATTATCGCGCTTTCCGCAAGCGGGCGCGACAATGATGATAAACACCCATGTAAAGTATGAAGGTAATGGGTGAAGCAGTTGCAGAGATATAGTACACAAAAAAATCAAAGTAATTTGACCTTGACATTGGGCACAGGGGCCGCACGGTTGGGGGGTAGAATGAAAATATGGATGATGATAAACACCCATGTAAAGTTTCAAGGTAATGGGCGAAGCAGTTGCAGAGATATAGTATAACGAAAAAACTTTAACCAAAAAACTTTAACCAGACGTACGTTAAAAAGTTAACGTTGAAAATGGCTAAGTCAATTACGTAGAAATAATAGGTGAAGGTAAAACAAGAAACGAGGCAAAGCCACGAAGGCCAGGTTTTTTCCAAGCATGGACACTTGGATAACATAATTATACCCACTTTTTGTAGACTAGATGGCCGTGGCCTGCATGTCGTGCCTTGGGGCGAGGCATGGACACTAAAAAAATAGATATAGTAGATGGAAAAACTTTAACGAAAAAACTTTAACCAGACACACGGACATACGGACGGACGGACGTATGCCAAAATGCCGACGATATCGCGCTTTCCGCAAGCGGGTGCGACAATGATGATAAACACCCATGTGAAGTATCAAGGTAATGGGTGAAGCAGTTGCAGAGATATAGTACACAAAAAAACTTTAACAACAAAAATCAAAGTAATTTGACCTTGACATTGGGCACAGGGGCCGCACGGTTGGGGGTTAGAGTGAAAATATGGACGATGATAAACACCCATGTGAAGTTTCAAGGTAATGGGCAAAGCAGTTGCAGAGATATAGTATAACAAGTTTTAACCAAAGTCAATTACGTAGAAATAATAGGTGAAGGTAAAAAAATGGTCACATGTTGGATAGTTGTATGTGGTATGCACCCCTTGGTTATGAAGCTGTGAAAGTTTGGTGGTCCTAGGTGGTACAGTACCAAAGAAATGGACTTAAACACGAAAACTTAACATTGTAAACGCGAAAAGTTAACATTGAAAATGGCTAAGTCGACTGCGCAGAAAAAATGGGTCAAGTTAAAAAAAAAAGAAACATGTTGGATAGTGATATGTGGTGGGTACCCCTTCATTATGAAGCTGTGAAAGTTTGGTGGTCCTAGGTGGTACAGTACAAAAGAAATGGACTTAAACACGAAAACTTAACATTGAAAACGCGAAAAACTTAACATTGAAAATGGCTAAGTCGATTGCGCGTAAAAAATGGGTCAAGTTAAAAAAAAAGTAACATGTTGGATAGTGATATGTGGTGGGCACCCCTTGATTATGAAGGTGTGAAAGTTTGGTGGTCCTAGGTGGTACAGTACCAAAGAAATGGACTTAAACACGAAAACTTAACATTGAAAACGCGAAAACTTAACATTGAAAACGCGAAAACTTAACATTGAAAATGGCTAAGTCGATTGCGCGGAAAAAATGGGTCAAGTTAAAAACAAGAAACGAGGCAAAGCCACGAAGGCCAGGTTTTTTCCAAGCATAGACACTTGGATAACATAATTATACCGACTTTTTGTAGACTAGATGGCCGTGGCCTGCATGTCGCGCCTTGGGGCGAGGCATGGACACTAAAAAAATAGATATAGTAGATGGAAAAACTTTAACCAAAAAAACTTTAACCGGACACACGATACGAACGGACGGACGTATGCCAAAATGCCGACGATATCGCGCTTTCCGCAAGCAGGTGTGACAATGATGATAAACACCCATGTGAAGTATCAAGGTATTGGGTGAAGCAGTTGCAGAGATATAGTACACGAAAAAACTTTAACAAAAAATTCAAAGTAATTTGACCTTGACATTGGGCACAGGATCGCACTCTCCGCAAGCAGGTGCAACAATGATGATAAACACCCATGTGAAGTATCAAGGTATTGGGTGAAGCAGTTGCAGAGATATAGTACACGAAAAAACTTTAACAAAAAAATTCAAAGTAATTTGACCTTGACATTGGGCACAGGATCGCGCTTTCCGCAAGCAGGTGCGACAATGATGATAAACACCCATGTGAAGTATCAAGGTATTGGGTGAAGCAGTTGCAGAGATATAGTACACGAAAAAACATTAACAAAAAAATTCAAAGTAATTTGACCTTGACATTGGGCACAGGATCGCGCTTTCCGCAAGTAGGTGCGACAATGATGATAAACACCCATGTGAAGTATCAAGGTATTGGGTGAAGCAGTTGCAGAGATATAGTACACAAAAAAAATTTAACAAAAAAAATTCAAAGTAATTTGACCTTGACATTGGGCACAGGATCGCGCTTTCCGCAAGCAGGTGCGACAATGATGATAAACACCCATGTGAAGTATCAAGGTATTGGGTGAAGCAGTTGCAGAGATATAGTACACGTAACTTTAACAAAATGTCGACTGCGCGGAAAAAATGGGTGGGTGAAGTTAAAAAAAAAAAGTAACATGTTGGATAGTGATATGTGGTGGGTACCCCTTGATTATGAAACTGTGAAAGTTTGGTGGTCCTAGGTGGTACAGTACCAAAGAAATGGACTTAAACACGAAAACTTAACATTGTAAACGCGAAAACTTAACATTGAAAATGGCTAAGTTGACTACGCGGAAAAAATGGGTCAAGTTAAAAAAAAAGTAACATGTTGGATAGTGATATGTGGTGGGCACCCTTGATTATGAAGCTGTGAAAGTTTGGTGGTCCTAGGTGGTACAGTAACAAAGAAATGGACTCAAACACGAAAACTTAACATTGATTGTGGACGCCACCGCCCACCCGCCGCCCGCCCGCCCGCCCGCGGCTTTCGCCAATCCAATAGCCTGGATTTTTTTTCAAAAAAACCTGGCTAAAAAAGTAACATGTTGGATAGTGATATGTGGTGGGCACCCCTTGATTATGAAGCTGTGAGAGTTTGGTGGTCCTAGGTGGTACAGTAACAAAGAAATGGACTCAAACACGAAAACTTAACATTGATTGTGGACGCCGCCCGACCACGGCCCGCCCGCCCGGCTTTCGCCAATCCAATAGCCTGGATTTTTTTTCAACAAACCTGGCTAAAAATGGTCACATGTTGGATAGTTGTATGTGGTAGGCACCCCTTGGTTATGAAGCTGTGAAAGTTTGGTGGTCGTAGGTGGTACAGTACCAAAGAAATGGACTTAAACACGAAAACTTAACATTGTAAACGCGAAAAGTTAACATTGACTGCATGGAAAAAATGGGTCAAGTTCAAAAAGGTAACATGTTGGATAGTGATATGTGGTGGGCACCCCTTGGTTATGAAGCTGTGAAAGTTTGTTGGTCCTATGTGTTACAGTAACAAAGAAATGGAATGAAACACGAAAACTTAACATTGATTGTGGATGCCGCCCGCCCGCCTAGCTTTCGCCAATCCAATAAAAACCTGGCTAAAAATGGAAAAAATGTTTAAAAAAAAAAAGTTTAAAATGATTTTTTTTTTTTCCCCAAAAAAACGTGGCTAAAAATGGAAAAAAAGTTTAAAAATTAACAAAAAAATAATGCTTGCTACTGGAGCCCAGAATTTTTATAATAGTCCTATATTTATCTACATATCATATCTGCACAGGTCCACATATTGCCACAATATTGTCAACACAGTTTACGGAAATGTAATACCCAGGTATAATAATTTACCTGTATAAATTACCTGTAATAATTTAGCTGCACATTTAGTGGTCAAGCTGGAAATTTGCACATGCTTGCACATGCAGAAGTGTTCAACTGGAGAAGGCTATTGTTCTCTGACAGGTAAGGTGTACAGAGCGCACGAGAAAACAGGTCTTCATGCATTAATGTTCAGTTTGTAGCATAGAAAGAAATAGAGTTTGACCTTGACCCTGGAGCCCGGATTTTTTTTTAATAGTCCTATATTCATCTACATATCATAGTAAAGGTATGTATAAAGTTTGATGACTGTAGCTGATAAGGTGTTGAAGTAATGACCGTAACACGAAAACTTAACATTGAATGACGACGACGACGACGATGGAAAAGCAAAACCTATGTCTCGCTTTCCGCTTCGCGGGCGAGACAAAAACCGGATGACGCGGACGACGACGACGCGGACGACGGAAAATACGACGACTATAGTCGCGCCTCTGCTAAAGCAGGCGCGACAAAAACATGATGTCATGCTGTTCGGAAACCATGTGATCCCCCACCTTGATCATGGACCCAGTGACGTATTGACCCCATGTCTAAACAACAGCAGAAACACCCACAACCGTCCACATGGACAGTGGCATACAACGTCCACTTATTCACATACAATTGGCCTTGCTGATTTATTACACTATATACAAAGACTGGCAATAGGGTGTTCACGTACCACTTGTTCCACTGCGTCCCAGTTTACGAGCGAGTCGGGATCCATCAGTTGTGTCGAGTAGTCACCACCTTTCTTCACGACAAACTGGCAGCTACAAGTCATACAAGCCAGAGATCATATAAACCACATGCCAACCATTAGTCATACAATACAGTTACAGTTTTATGTTCTTAAACCAGCATTCACATGCTTGTAACTTGAAAACAGTTGACTTGGTAGAATATAGGAAAATAGTAGTCATACGAGACGAGCCTTGTATTATGTACTTCAGATTTGTGATATGTCATGAAAACTAGAAATGTGGTCTGTCGGCACACGAATGCCCTTGCTGGCAGCTAAAGAAAATGGACGGATTTGCGGTAGAGGATCATTAGAGCAATGCGTGTGTGAAATATCAAGCAGATCCGTGCAAGGAAACAGAAATTATAAAGATATTTACACGAGCATTATGTTTTCGAACGCATCAAGTATGTGACCTTGACCCTGGGCTTAGTGGAGGCGGGACGATCATGGATTTGTCACAGGGCGGTAGAGGAACATTGAAGCAATGCGTGTTGAAATATCAAGCAGATCCGCGCAAGCAAAATTATATTGAGTTTATTCAACTACCATTTGGAAATAACAGATTTATTGGGGATACACTGGTTGCAAAATTAATATGCTGTCTGTTGTTTTTCCATGGCGAGTCAGATGTAGCCAGCGATTGGGAGAGACAACTCACTTGGCCTGCAGGAACTGTTCCTTGTTGTAGTAGACCTTGGGGCCGCGGGGGTGGCTCGCCCTGTACCGTGGCGCCGGCCTGCCCCGTCCTGGCCCGCCCCGGTAGCGCTGGGTTTCATCGTCGTCCGTGTACTTGAAGTTCAGCAGGTGGTTTAGGCTGGCTTTCTTTGAGCCTGCCTTCAAGGCGGAACCAATCTCGACACCCACATCCTCTAACTGTAACACAAGACAAGGACATATGGCTCTGATGTGACAAACCAGACTGGCTTCATTTTTGACCAGCTTAGATCCAAAGTGGCTAGAATAGACTCAAAGATTATGTGCATGGTTTTCAAGGTTCAAGGACTATAAATATGGGTCCCAATGACATCACGTTTGAGAAATTTCTCTGACTTTGGGGGTGGGGTTCATATATTTGACACAAGCAAAAGAATCTGGGAGGAGAGGTTCAAGGATTCGACACAGCATACAAGAGATATGATGTATAACTTCTTAACCGTACCCACGGACACGGTTCAAACACTATATGCCTCCCGAGTCTACAGAGACCGGCGGGGTTATACAACACACAAAACATGGTGGCTCACATTGTAAAAAACATTTCTTACCCACTCCAACACAAGCGCAGTATGCGTGTCCATTCACCTTATACCGAGATACACAATCTGATTCACTCTTGTATTTCGTGGTTTTCCTCCAATTCAACGTGTGACAGGAAATATTTTTGTCCAAAAGTTCCCAAATCATGGTATAATTTTAAATTTGTGTACACAATATTGTCTGGCAGTAGGTGTGCTATAATCAGCACACTACACAAGGCAGAACACCACACACATATGTAACTAACATAAACAATGTATGTGGCAGCGACTGGAAAAGTAGGGCACTTGTCAGTCTGGCATCTCGTTTTCTAGCACACACCTGCAGTCGAGAAAGGACGTATATGTTTGTTAAAAGCATGACAGGTGTGAATGGTTAACATTGTAGACACATATTAGACTGTGCAGATGTGCATAGTCCAGGAGCTACACTGGTCGCACATGCCATAATCCCCATTTCTCCAGTCATAGCCACATGTGTATTGCAATCCAGTTGTGCAATATGCAAGCTGTGTTCACTGGTTATGTCCCTTGACAAAATGTATAAATACATATCTATAAATAGATTGCACCTACATGAAGTGTTCTATTTTCTATTACTATCGTATGTGAAATATATCAACCATATCAAAGTAAAATTGAAAACGAAACGCCGACTTATTGCCTTAAACTTTTAACCCCCAGATAATCATTCACAATGGGTAATATTGATCACGGTCTACATGTGCATGGTGTGTTTTTAACCCTTTCACCCACTGGTATGGACTCTTCCACGCAGACTTTTGAAATATGCCATGAATCTGAATAGGGGTATTTTCAGAAAATACCGTTAGCCACAAATAGTGCAGATTTTGATGAGACGGCTCATGATGAGCCTGATCATCTGGATTTACAGTTTGCAAACATTGGGGAAGCGGTCTGTAGTGCTGATATAGGGTTCTTTATCATTCAACTGTGCAACTAATTTATAATTTTCCCAGAAATACATTTACTAAATACATGTAACTATCTATCCCAAAATGACCATGTTTTATGAGCATCTTCTTGCAATTCTATTTATTTATTTATTTAATGGTGTTAAAAAGCCTGTCTACAGCTACGGTCATTTTATGTTGGGTTAACAGCGTCATATCCATATTTCACCTGTATGAAGGGGGGGGGGGGGGGGGGGGGGACTGGGGGGGGGGGGGGGGGGGGGGGGTGGGGGGGGGGGGGGGGGGGGGGGGGGGGGGGGGCTGGGGGGGGGGGGGGGGGGGGGGGGGGGGAGGAGGAGGGGGATCCCAATCCCAAAATCGGAACTGGAAAATTCGAAAAGGGGGAGATAATGCATGACCCGGGGGTCAAATCAAAGTAATTGGATTATCTGGTGAATTGGATTTAAGTAATGCAATTAATACAGCGATTATTTTTTTCCAATAAGGTAACACATTTTTATTATACTGGTCATTTAATTGCCCCCGTTCACAGAAATCATTAGAGAATTTGATTGCCCTGTGGCGTTTACAGAAAGCATCGGAGAACATTGCATTCCGGTGGTTGGCGGCCCTAAATTTTCGGACAGCAATTTAGATAATTATTTTTTTGAACCTACGTAACATGTATGTATTCGGACAGTAAAAATAATAATTGTACCCGTCCGAAAACATAGGGTTGTTACGGCCAATGCCTGCATGTATCCCTTCCTAATCAACGCTGACGATTTCTTTTCATCGAACAATTACCCATTTCGCCTACAGCTGGACTGACTGGATTAATTTGCCTTAACTTACAGCAATTAACACAGACCTCCCATTCGCGTCTTAGCATGCAGTAGCAAAATTACTTTGCCTGTGCAATGATTGCTGCAGCTAGCCGCGAAAATTTGTCCTTTCTGATTCCCTTCCTGATAACCTCCCGACGTGAAGAATCAGAACGAGCGTTATTCGCTTTAAGTGTTCCCCCTGCATGCTGTGACAGAAGCTTGGGAAACACTGGAATGCCCACCGGATGGTACACTAGACGTTCCAGTATGCTGGAGAACCAACTTGTCATTGGCCAGCATGGTGCCACTAGCATCACCCGAATTTACTGATTGTGGAAATGCTTACCCGTATACTCATTTCCATGAGACGGACATGCGCCCACCGCCTATGCCTTCGAGTCCAGAACTGGAGACACATACATTGGGATCTGATTGTCCATCATGGTCGCAAACAGACCCAACCAGGGGTGGCTCTACCTGTTGATAACCGCGTTGGTCACTGTCCTTGACAGTAACCCCTCGGTAAGGACTTTCGAACCTCCCTCGACAGTAGTCCACAGTACATTGGTAGACGACCTACACCGCATATCTGCCTCTGAATTCAATACCCCTAGCAGCTAAAATAGCCCCCTGGCTGGTAGTTGAAGTGGATACACAGCTTTGAAGATCACTCGCAACATCATGTCTACTCTGTACATATCGGCACTGTCCAAGTGTACCCTGACTATCCCCAGCCTGGTAAGGAACTCATCCCTACGTATCAGATGTCCTGTTTCGGTACTAGTTCCGACATCTCTATGTTCGGCATGAGACCCAACCCCGTGATAAGATCCCAGAACACACGCAGCTTGAGTAGCAGTGTGTCTCTGGACTGACCGTGCAGGAGCCAGTCGTCCAAGTATTGAAGTATGCAACAACACACGGTCTGGACTCTACCGAGATTACCTATAACACCCTAGGAGCCGTGGCTATTCTGAAGGGTAGGACACAAAACTGCTATACCATGCCTTGCGACTGAAAGCTTAGAAAGTTTCTGGACGCATGGCATATCGGTATATGAAGACAACCTTCCTGTGGTTTGATGGAGACTGCCCAATCGTTGACTCTAATAGTCCGACGTATCGATCGAGCCGTCTTTATCTAGAAATGATCTGTTTGTTGGTACAACAAACAGCCCGCTGTAGAAGCTCGGAGATTGCCTATCTCTGATGCGTGTAGCACCCCTCTGGGAGCCCAACTCTATTGGGGCTGTATAGGTGTTATGGGTTGCTTAAAGCTACCTGATACCTCACTCGCTGGGTTAGGAGAAGGGGATGTTGAAGCTTGCTTATGTCCCCTTTCCAGCCACAGTTGCGCTTCTATAAGCGAACCGCTTGGCTAAAGAGGCCACTGATAGTCTTGCTAACTGCTGACTCTGTCTTACTGCAGCATCAGCAGCAGTCACCTGAGAACATCTGTTTCCAAACAGATTCGTTGCCTGAAGAGATGCTTCCCGAAGGAGATCCCTTCCCTGTATCGTAAGAATGGATGCCGTAGCTAACGTGGCATCGCTCCTCAACAGAACCATGTCTGCCGACATAGTCAGAGACGTAGCCATGATATGCCTGGTCGCTCTGACTGACTACTGAAACAGCGACTTCAATGCTCTGTCGTCATTCACCTCAATGGTCGCTCTGGCCTTGCACAAAACAAGTCCGTGCCTTATGGAACTAAGCCTTGGATACTCCCATCTCTGAGCCTCCTTTTCCAAGGCCGAATACTCTAGGAGCCAAGTTTATGTAAGCATAACCTAATACTTGAGCCCCTGATGTGCCAGAAAAGTATTGGCCTTAAGAAATCCAACTTAGTTTTGGGGTCAAACCATGTGCCAGATCAATTCCTCTAACAGAGCTCCTACAGTGTGGGGCTGAGGCAGTCTAGGCCTACACTTGAAAGCAGTAACCTAGTCTGCTTCACACAGAGACTTAGCCCTCGGCACCTGCGCAGGTTAAACAGGACCACTATCCTGAGACAGATACTGGTATACCGAAGCTACTGCCTCCGGATAAGAAGGGGGCACTGTTCTCCACAGCTACACTAGCTGCTAAGACCAGTCCTGAGTTCTCTATCACTAGATGACTCCCAGTGTGCATCCTGTCTTCCCCACCTGATTCCATCAGAGGATTTTAACATTCACCCGTACCGGTGAAGTGCCCTTTTCCTCTGACGAGCCTGGTGCATTTTGTCTTATGAAATTCACCATCATCTACCCGAATGTCTTAACCGATTGCGCCACGAAGCCCACATTATCATCTGATCGTGACCTTGATCTATGTCTGCTATGCCTATGACGACGTCTATGATCGTACCTTAGGCACGACCTAGAATGTCGTTGGCGTTTCATGGATATACAATCCCGCGGCCTGGTAGACGAGCTACTGGAAGATGACCTAGATCTATACCTAGCTCTCTTCCTACTAGACCCGGATCTACCCATCCTGATCGACGAGTCTGTGCGCCCTCCTGTCTGACGTCATCAGACTCACCTATATAATAACCCAGAGCAGAACTAGTGTCCGGCGTTCTTGCTCAGTGGTTAGCGTATAACCCAGAGCAGAACCGGTGTCCGGTGTTCGTGCTCGGCGGTTAGCATATAAACCAGAGCAGAACTGGTGTGCGGTGTTCTTGCTCAGTGGTTAACGTATAACACAGAGCAGAACTGGTGTCCGGTATCCGGCGGTTTCCGGTGTCCTTACTCAGTGGGTAGCGGACCAGCCATAGCAGAACTAGCGACGTTGGATGTCTCAGTCATAAGAGATACCCTGCCACTATTCGGACTCGGACTTGGCGTAGACTCAGAAACAGTCTTCAGTTTCTGAATCTTGCCGAACACCGACCGGTGTCCGGTGTCCGGTGTCCGGTGTCCGGTGTCCGGTGTCCGGTGTCCTTACTCAGTGGGTAGCGGACCACCCAGAGCAGAACTAGCGACGTTGGATGTCTCAGTCATAAGAGACACCCTGCCTCTATTCGGACTCGGACATGGCTCAGACTCGGAAACAACTGTAGTTTCTGAATCTCACTTATTGATACTTACCCTGATACTTACCCTGATAGTACTTAATGGTCAGGCCCCTCCATAGAGGCCCCCAAGGCCTGAGACAAGCCCAGTTTCTCATTAGAGCAACCGTTATGTCTCTAGCAACAATGGAAACAAATTATCTCATGAGAATCACAAGTTCCCGTTTTGTGACCACCACCAAATTTCCTGACCCGAACTGGATTTAGGTTTCCCTTAGCCCATTAGTGAACGTGGTACGGAAAATCGCGAAGTTCGCGCCCTGTGGCCACACTAAGAAAAAAAACTCGAAATACTTTCAAAATGAAATATTTTCGACTAGCAACTTATAGAAATGAATAGCCCACACTCTATTACAGAAGATATTGCCTACTTACGGACAATAACCATGAATAGTGTATAAAACAGCCAAACGAAAATGAGCACCAAAAAGGATACTTTCACGCCAGCCGTCCGAAGCAAAGAGGAAGTCTCCCGTGCGCGCATGCGCGGTCGATATGGGATGGGACAGGTGTAAGTGCGGACTAGGTGCGGGTCAATAAATTGTATTCGGAATGGGTAGCTCCAATAGAAGCTATATAGCAACATATAACAGGGAAGTACGATACAGAAATAGAAATAGCACAATATTTACCGGTCTTTTTGACTGAAATGGAACATCCTGTCGCGTGACACGTGCATTCTTGTACATTCTGGATTCCGTATAATTGTATATTTGTGATGTGTGGTACTGTGTTGTATTGTTGTGCGTATTATTGATTTCACATCCCTGTGATTCCACATACCTGTGGTTTCACACACCTGTGATTTTTACACACCTGTGATTTAGCATGTACATTTGCCATGTACAATGTGCGTGTAATAAGGGGGCTTATGTTGTATTGGTGGAGATACGTTTATGCGTGTCCTATTTGCGGATTTAAATATACGTCTATTTTATGAGCAATGTTTTACTGATGTCACGCCATATTTGCCACAGACTATGCATGTGTGTGGTAGAGAACTCGTTGACTGCGTGTGCTGGTTTCGCTAGGGAAAAAGATACCGTTTTTAGTATTACGGATGTCCACTGTCCGTGCCAGCCGAGTTTGTCCGCGTGTCAGTGTTTCACCATATAAGGGACCTTCTGTAGGTGAAGCCAGTATATAGCGCAGACCATACCATGGTCTGCCCTGTTATGTATGCTACGGGTTAGTGTTTCATCATAGCCTGGTACTGGCCAACACGGATATATCAGATCCCATAATGGTGATGTTTTGTGTCGTGATATTTCCGTAAATGACCACGATATTTGAGTTTAGTATGTGCTACACTCTCATTTGAGTGTATAGCCGTAGGACATTTATGGAGGGGTTTGGCGGGGCCAAGAAGCGACCTTCGCATTGTCGAGACCAGTCGAGTAGATTTCGGATTATGAGATCTGGGTCTATAGTGTGCAGATTTATGGTAGTGTGGGGTATACCATGTTGGATGGTATTTATTCCACGAGGGCTGTACACTGGTTTGGTTGAATTGAAGGCGTGGGAACATATATTTATGCCAAATATAACCCACGGGTGACATGGCAAAAGCCATGGTTTTGTAGTATTTATGTGAGATGTCGTACGAGGGGTAGGCATCTTCATTATTCCGTGCATGGTTTCACTGGTGCGTATATAAGCGATGTCTCGCTATGTGTTGGCGGGACACATATTTTCTGGTTACAGAAGACTAGTACTGTATTCACCAGTGACACAGAGGATTTTTGGTATGTACCTAGAACATTTTATTTCAGCTGTGATTTTGCCGTTGTTCGATTCCCGTTTTAGTGTTGTGCATCCTGTCTGTCTGTCTGTGCGTATTTTCGTCCAGTAATTGGAGATTCATTTCATTTTTTGTAGCTTCTTGAGAACGCTCCAGCGAGCCACATTGGACGTTTTGGTCCACTCGTTTGAGGGCAGACCCCAGTCAGTGCAGAGTATCGGGTCGTCCGAGTGTCCGTACGTCTGTCTGGCGCAGTGTGTGTAGCAGCTCCGGGTACAGGCCTGTATAGAGCAGTGTGTGATAGCTACCTCGCGTTCAGCAGACAGTCACAGCCATAGTTTTAGTGAAGTGAAACGCCATACACACATATCATATCATTATACTACCACCGAGTTGAATGTCACCTAAGTGAAACTTTTCCCGGCGTCTTAGCCAACGTGATAATCGCCATTTTTGTATTATATCGGAACTTTACATCGGTCTACCACTTCGGTATTACAACCCATTGATTCACCATGGATACTTTACATCCGGTCTACCACATCCGGGTTGCTACAGTCGAGTGATACCATAGGAACTTTACATCTGGTCCACCATTTCCGGAGATATACTACCTGTGGAACTTTACTTCCGGGAACCAGCTCCGGAACATTATCGTTATTGACTATCATGTGATGTAACCACATCCGGCTTTGACTTTGACATTCATACTTTGGAAATATATTGCATAGGCAATACATATGTACACTTTGATAGTGTATGGTAATACTCCTATCATGGCATATCATGGCTAAAGGATTGTAGTAAGACTACATATATTGTTTATGGATTAATCCACTTGAAGTTGGATTATAGCCATATTGTTGACTAGACCTCATATTGCGGGTGAGGCAGACTTGGGACCTTGATACTCAGAGGTTACACTATCTATTGAGATACGCCAGCACTGGGGTAGCTCAGATGATTGTCATTTGTCCTCCAATGTTCGTTATGCCATGTTATACTTGTATGTTATTTCACTTTGATTAGCGATCATCAAAGTACTTGTGCATTCATACTATTGTCCACTACGGGACCATTGAGATACCACATACCGAGTTTATTCGTCTATAGCTTTTAAGTTGCGTTAAAGTATAACAGTCGATTGG